>JAVJIF010025423.1:0-10000 GCA_038442645.1 Agave tequilana | reverse complement strand
ATGTATGCATGTATGTGTATTGTCTATGTGATTATTTTGAATGATTTGGGAAGAGTGATGAATTTTACATAATGAAATAAGCTTGATTCAAGCGATAATTGATTTTTTTCTCGCATTGAAATCAGGACGCCCGCACGTCTCGATTCAGGTGAGTTGGCTGAATGTGTTGGCTCTCAGTAACAACTACCGGTGGTATGGAACACCAAGACGAAGGAACAATTGAATTATCTATTGAGCTTAAGTTATCTTAAAACGTGAAATTTACGCTAAGAATGTGGCCATAAAGTAGGAAACTAGTGAATTAGAGAATGAAGTATATGTACATATCTATGTATTACTTCTTTTCTTGTTATGTAATAATATTAGCTATGATAGAATTGTTTTATGTAAGTCGAGAATAATGTGACTCCTTGTTTACATGTAGATGAGAGACTTTGACATTTACTGGCCGATTTCCAGCTAACTCAATGGATTGGGATTATGAGTCCGATGAGACCGACCCCGAGATGATACTATCATTTCTAGCACAGGTTAGAGCAAGGAGAGTTGAGTCCCAAGCATACAATGAGATTGACATGATCATCAATGATGACGAGAGCATTGGTAGGAATCTTCTCCATGCGGGGAAAATAGATGATACAGGTGGTTTGAAGAAGGGATCCCAGAGAGGATTACTTATGGAGGTCTTCTAGGGGATGCAAGCTGGGAAAATGACATGAATTTGTATGATGATCTGAACGACTGGGGTGAGAAGGAGATGAATTACCAGGAGGAGACCATGAGGAGAGCATAGACGATAGCGAGGATAGTAGCAGTAACAGTAGGGACTCGAGTGGGCAAACCATGCCTTATGATGGATGAATCAATAGGGAATTACTTTTGATATGTATATGTATCCCTAGTGTGTTATTTGGTGTACATCTTAGGAGTTTTTATGATATATGTCCTAGCACATCTTGTATGTTGCATGTGAATTAGTTCGGATATACAAGGGGTTGATATATCAATGTAATGCTCTTGTATTCATTTTGGGGTGTCTCTGTGTGTGTGTAGAGGAAAATTTCTAATGAGAAACTTTCTTAAAATAAGCTTCGTGAGAAAACTATGGGGCTGTTTGGTTGCAAGGAAGTGGGCGGAAGTAAGGAAATAGGGAAGTATAATTGCTCACTTCCCTATCTATCCAAACACGGAAAAGGAAAATAAGAAAACCTCTTTTCCTTTTATTTTTTTCCTTTTACACAACCATTTCTTCACTTCCAGAGTGCTACAGTTATTTTTGTGGTCATATAAATCTCATTTGTAATAAATTGTAACACAAAACAATTAATTTTTTGACCATGTAAATCCCACTTGCATTCTAATTACAGTCTATTTTTTATTTTTCTTAATTAATTTTTATTTTAATATTATTTTTACGGTCAACTTTGTGGTCAACTTTTTCACTTCCACTTTCACATTACCATTCAAACACCGGAAAAGACAAAACATTTTCAAACCATGCTTCCCAATAACATCCAAACACCGGAAAACTTACTAACCAATTCCCAAATTCTAAAGGAATTATTACTACTTCCTCAATTCCTCAGTTCCTCACTTCCACCTTTAACCAAACAGGCCCTATATAGAAGCTATTCTGTGGATGATCCGAACCGTTCATCTTGATCTATATACTCTAATTAGCTTATCAATAAAAAATCACGTGATTCCGAACTTTTTTATCCATGCATCAAATGACATATTTATTCTACGGTGAATATAACGTCTGTTTTGTAATCACTTATTGTATGGGTAAAAAGGCTCGGAATTGCGTGTTTTTTTATTGGTAACCTAAATAAAAATATGTAGATCAATATGAACTGTTCAGATCATTCACATGATCGCTTTTATATAGTTTTCTCATGATCACTCTTATATAGAAAGTTGCTTGTTTGCGAATGGAAATGGATGTTGTTATTTGTAATTTAAATACTAAGTGATTGCATGAAACTGATAATTTATTAGAATTATTTTCATATATGTGAACTATGTTGATGAGATCATCCTTCTCCTATAGAAAGAATGCATAGATCTAAATCAACTGTCGCTTGAAGAATCATTATCACATAGTGTCTCACACTATAGTACAATGGGGAGTATTCACCCACGGATAGTAATGAAGACTCAGAAATACAGATAGGAGGAGATCGTGGAGCTCAGAGGTAATGCAGGAGTGGTTCACCCAGTTAATGATAAGAAATAATGATAATAATTCCTACCGAGCTTTAGAATAGTTTCAAAAAATGAAACCACCAGTATTTGAAGTGGGTGGAGCTCTTGCAAGGTTAGGATAGCTCTTTCAAATAGAAAAGATTCTGGATATAATGAATTACACCAAAGAACAGAAGGTATATTTTTTCATCCTTTATGTTTCAAAAAGAAGCAAAGCACTGGTGGCGGGCAGTGAAGAATAGTGTGAAAAACACAGGAGAATAAATTACCTGGGACTTCTTGAAAATTCACCGAAAAGTATATTTCAGAGATGGCTAGAGACAAGATGACGTCAGAATTTTTAGAGTTATGATAGGGACAGATGAACGTATCTCAATATGATCAAAGCTTTACTCAATTGTCCAGGTATGCTGATGGACTGGTTAAGAGTGAGGCGAAAAAGACCAAAAGGTTCGTGAAGGGCCTAAAACTGGAGATTAGGGTAAGTTGATTCCCTTACAATTGGGAAATTATCTTCAGGCTGTGGAAAAAGCCCTAGAAGTGGAGATGGATATACAAGAAAGTCACGAAGATTGAGTGAAGGGACTATCTGTGCCGAAGCATCCCCGATATCAGGGACTATCAGGAGCTGTGGCGCCGGGATCTACTAGCAATAAAGGATATGGGTTTGATGCATCCTTCTGAAGGGGAGAATGGATCAGAGGCGGAGGATCATGGTTGAGGAACAGTAATACTTTTCAGGGAGTACAGACTACGTTTGCATCCCACCCCAAAATCACAAAGGCCCCTTGGTATCAAAAGTGTAAGACACCATTTCAGAAACTGTATTCAAAAAGGACTTGTTTTAATTGTCAAGGAATAGGGCATTTGAAGAAAATTGTCCAACAATACGGGAAAGCCAAGGGTCGAGTAGAGGAAATGGAAGGTCAGCAACGAGAATGAACCCTCCTAGGGGACCAGCCAGTAATTCAGACAGCCCAGTATGCACCACAACCTGTTATGACTCAATCGTCTGTGCAACTGCCACGGGCTCAAGGAAAAGCATTTACGTTGACCCACCGAGAAGCGATGATCTCAAATGCAGTAGTGGAAGGTATGATCTCCATATCTGGGCATATTGTATGTGCATTATTTGATCCCGGAGCTACTCACTCATTCATATCTAGTTCTTTTGCATATAAAATGAATCAAATACTGGAACCCCTAAGGTTTCAGTTGGTTATATCTATACCCATAGGGGTAAAGGTAATAACTAGCACTAAATATGCAACTAAATATGCAAACTATAAAGTGTTAATTGGGGAGACGAAAATATTTATTGATTTGATTAAGTAGATGGAATTAATGTAATACTAGGAATGGATTGTTGTCCGCTTATAGCACACATGTGGATTGTTATGAAGGGAATCATCTTTAAAATGAAAGGGTTCTGGAGTTTATTTCTTAAGGGTGAAAGTTAATCAAGATATACAAATCATATCGACCATCAGAGCCACCAAGTTAATAAGGTAAGGATGTCAGAGATTTCTGGCCTCAGTTTTGGATGCAAATGGAACCGATATCAAAATTGATATTATTCCGGTCGCAAATGAGTTCCGGATATATTCCTAGAAGATTTACTAGGACTACCCTTAGATCGGGATGTAGAATTTGCAATAGATATGTTGCCAGGTATTGCCCTGGTATCAAAGACACCCTATTGTATGGCCCCTGCAGAAATAAAAGAACTTAAAATTCAGTTGCAAGATTTATTAGACAAAGAATTCATTTGACTGAGTGTATCCTGGGGAGCACCGGTATTATTTATTAAGAAGAAAGATGGAAGCATGAGATTATGTATTATTACTGGGAGTTAAATAAGGTCACGATTAAGAATCGGTATCCACCTCGGATCTATGATTTATTTGATCAACTTCAAGGGTCCTGCATATTTTCTAAGATAGAGCTTAGATCAGGATATCATCAGTTAAAAATCAAGTTAGAGAATGTGTCTAAATCGGCTTTTAGAACAAGATATGGACATTTTGAACTCTTTGTCATCCCTTTTGGACTTATTAATGCCCCAACAACATTTATGAACTTAATGAATCGATTATTCCAACCATATCTTGATCAGTTGTAGTGGTATTTAATGATGATATTCTAATTTATTCAAAAAGTAAAGAAGAGCACAAAGATCATCTCAGAATCATTTTCCAAACTTTGAGACAGAAACAATTATATGCTAAATTAAAGAAATGTGAATTCTGGCTGGAACAAGTGGGATTTCTGGCCACATCATATCCAAAGAAGGAATATTTGTAGATCTAGTAAAGATCAAAGCAGTCAAGGACCGGCCCAGACCCACAATTGCTACCGAAATTTGAAGTTTTCTGGGTTAGCTGAATACTACAGAAGATTTGTGGAAGGGTTCTCTCGAATTGTGGCACCATTGACTTAATTAACTAGAAAGAATAAGAAATTTGTGTGAGGAGAAGAATAAGATAAGAGCGCCCTTCTAGTTAAAATGAGGCTGACATCTGCTCCAGTCCTAACTGTACCTTCAGAAATTTAGGGTTTTGTCATTTATAGTGATGCTTTAAAATTGAGACTGGGATATGTTTTGATGCAACATGAAAGGGTTATTGCTTAACCCGATAATTGAGAATTCATGAAAGAAACTACCCTACTCATGACTTGAAATTAGCTGCTGTGATTTTTGCTTTGAAGATCTGGTGGCATTACTTATATGGAGTAGCTTGTGAAATCTTTACAGACTATAAGAGTTTGAAGTACATTTTCACACGAAAAGAACTGAATATGCGACAAAGAAGATGGCTAGAGCTAATGAAAGATTATGATATTACTTTCCAGTACCACCCTGAAAAAGCCAATGTGGCGGCTGATGCCTTAAGTCAAAATTTTGGAGGATCAATGGCCGCTCTTATAACTCGTCAAATAAGATTATTAAGGGAGTCTAGAAGAAATGCAAGTAGAGGTATGAGTTACTGATTCTTCCAATGCTAGGAATCAATTGAATCAAATAAGTGTTCAATTTGATTTGTATGACAACATCAAAGAAGCCCAACAAGAAGATGCTTAAATAAGAAAAATTATGCAGAAAGTACAAAAGGAGAACTCAAGGAGTTTAAACTTGAAGACAATATATTAAAATTTGGACACAGAATATGTGGGCCCGAAGTGGCAAAAATAAAAGAAGAAATAATAGAGCAAGCTCATTGTACCCAGTGTACAGCACATCCAGGAGTACTAAAATGTACTAGGATCTGTAACATTACTTTTGGTGGGATGGAATGAAAAAGAATATCGCTGCATTATATACAAGTGCTTGATATGTCAGCAAGTGAAAGGAGAACATAAGAAGGCACAAAGATTACTGGTACTATTACCAATTTCTAAATTGAAATAGTGTCACATTATTATGAATTTCGTTATTGGGTTTCCTCGGACATCTCAAGAACTATATACCATTTGAGTAGTAGTAGATAGACTTACTAATCTGCCCACTTTCTATCGATCTGTATCAACTACTATGTGGAGAAATTGGCTCAAGTATATATTCGAGATATAGTTAAGCTGCATGGAGTACGTGAGTCTATTGTGTCAGATCGGGATCCTAGATTTTGATCCAGATTTTGGAGGAGCATATCCAAAGCTTTGGGTACTAATTTGCAACTCAGTACATCGGCACACCCCCAAACAGATGGACAGTCAGTGAGGACGATTCAGATACTGGAAGATATGTTGAGAACTTGTGTATTAGATTTTGGGAAAAACTGGGACAAGTATCTACTTTTAATGGAGTTTGCTTATAATAATAGCTATCAGTCCACCACTCGCATGCCTCTGTTCGAAGCTTTATATGGTAGAAAATATAGATCACCAATCTGTTCGGAGGAAGTTGGGGATAGAAGGATATTCGGCCCTTATATACTTCAAGGAGCCACTGATAAGATTAAGTTAATCAAGAAAAGGACGAAGGCAGCTTAGAGCAAATAGAAAGCTTATGCAGATAAACGCTGCAAACCATTGGGATTTGACGTGGGGATAAAGTTTTCCTAAAGGTGTCTCCAATGAAGGGAGTGAAACGTGCAGACAAAAAGAACAAATTAGATCCTAGATATGTTAGACCATTTGAAATATTGGATAGAATTGGACTGTCTGCTTATCGTTTAGCCTTACCTCCTGATATGGAGAAAACACATAATGTGTTTCATGTCTCTAAGTTAAGAAAGTACATACCCGATTCCAACAATATTATTTCCTATCAACCTATGCAAGTACAAGAAGACATGATATACATAGAGGAGCCAATACAAATATTAGATCACAAGGAGAAATAACTGAGAAACAAAATTATTCCTTGGTTAAGGTTCTGTGGAGAAGTCAACATGTAGAAGAAGCAATTTGGGAGTTAGAAAATGAGATGAGGAAAAACTATCCACGTTTATTTCAAGATATGCTGAGCTTCGAGGACGAAACTTTCTTAAGGGGGTAGAACTGTAACACTTACTTTATTTGATTGCGAATTATAACCAAATATGTTGTTATGTGCATAGATCATATAAATCCTGACTAATGTAATTCAATCCGTTCATTACCGCAAAATGAAAGTATAGATGTTAGTAGCATGTTATGTTGGTTGGAGATAATTCAATTAAGACCCTATGACATTAAGAGAATGAGACTTAGTACATACAACTTTTGAGATAGAGTATCCATATTAAATTTTTATACTAATAAATATAGACTAGTATATATACTTTGTATATTATACATAAAAGGACATTGACTTTAGATCATATCATTTCCACCATGCTTGGTTAGTAAACATGATGGGGGGAAGTATCGAATGTGTGTAGGGTGGAGATGGAGCGTGGGATTTTTAGAGTACACTGGCATGATCTCTCATTTTAGGGGAAGATGTATGAGAGTAGTTGAGGATTTTCACTCATTTTCACCGCTCCTCTCTCACTCCCCTTCCACTCTCTCACTCCCTTCCCTTCCCTTGGGCTGCCGGCCAATACCAAGAGCCGCCCCCCTCTCCCCCTCCCACTTTCCCTCACTCTCTCACATATACATTCTCTTTCTTTCTCGCCTTCCTCTCATTTCTTTCTCTTTTCTTTCTCTTTTAAATCAAACTCAAATTTTTTTTATGAAACCCTGGAAGACATCTCTACAAGTACCATTAGCTATTATAAGAGTAGATTTAGAGGTGAATCAGGGAATACCTTCAAAGATTCAAGGAATTCAACATTAGGGTTTTGCAAGTTTTAAACTTTCCTCCTTAAATAGACTTTAGATGTTTTTAGTATGTTTGAATAGGTAATTGTTAAGCCGAAAAATCAAGTAGAGTAGCTGGAGTGCTTTCCCTTCAAGAGTGAGTAGAACTTCTAACTACTAAATGAAAAGTTTGAAATTCCTAAGCTTGAGTAGTAAAGAGAATTACAAATTTAAGAACCATGAAAAATAAATATACATAGATATGCGATACATAATACATACTATGGTTATTAGTAGTATAATGTTGGATAAACTATGGGAATTCATACATATAAATGTGTGTGTATGTGTATGTGTGTATGTAGATTATGGTGTATGTACATACGTGTGATTGTTGGGTTAAGTATAGCATTGAAAACCCTATGAGAATGTGATTATATATATAGACATGAAATTCTATACTAAAAGTGATGAGCTTGTGGTGAGATTAGAAAGTAACTTCTTTCATGTAAACTGTTCTATATTATTGAATATTTAATAAGTATATGAAGTATTCAAGACCATGTATGCTCATATTAGGGTATGATTGATGTGGACATGAATGTGTGTAGTGTGAACCATGTATGTCCAATTTCATTTTATATAATCGGCACCCATGCACATGTTGATAGTTTACATGAACCATTGTAGTAATGAATAACTATAAATGAATGTTTATGGATATGATTTCATATAAAGTCATGACAACTTGACATATGGGTTTCCAAAAAGTGGTGATAGATGATTGGACATAAAGTTTAGTTTCATGCATAAATATTCTCATGTATAAATCATAATTTTATCATATTAAATGGAATAAGAAACATGCATGCTGAATTATAATGAGAACTATATGTTGCATGTATTGCTATAAGTGTAATTCTCATTTATGTTTGGACACTATTATTTTGTATCTTGTGATGATAAAAGTGATTAAATATTGGAGAAAGGGACTGAGTTAAACTAGAGGTGACCGAAGGGGAGTGTTATTATATTTAATAACGAAATTGGAGGAAGGGATCGAGTTAAACCAGAGGTAACCGAAAGGGGTGTTATTTATTATGTTTTAAATATGTTTTAGTGATAAACTTGAGGCTTGTTTTATTCTTTATTTTATTAATATGGAAGCATGCATGATAATATAATAAGGTGTAACTAATTATTGTATAAATTGTTTTAGCCACTGAGCTGTCGAGCTCACCCCGTTATGTTAACCACCTTCAGATATGGATAAAAGTAAAAGATGTGGCCAAAGGCCCGTCACTCTAGTTTTGATGATGATTAACTCATGTAGTTATAGTAATAATGATCTTGTGTTTAATAAGTTTTAGATATTTGATCAAGCTCTTAGTCGGTGTTTAGCTTCAACGAAATATTCGAAGTCCAGTTTTGAAGCTAGCACGTGTTGATTCAAGAGCTCGCGCATCACGATCGCATCAAGTATCAAGAGGAGTCTATCTCTTTGGATCAAGGTTTGGACCAAGTCAAGATGGAGAAGAAGATTTTCTAGAAAAGATTTTTAAGATTGAGTCTATGCTTGTAAGTGCTAAGATTTATGTTTTAGATAAAATGTAAATGAAATATTAGTTGTGAATTGCTCAAGCTCAATACACGCACACACAAAATTTATATGCGTTTTCATAAGAATAGTTTTGATTTTAGAAAATACCATTTTTATTTGAGCTTCAAAGTATAAATCCTTATGTTTCATGATTAGATTTCATCAAAACAAGTTTATATGATTTATATGTGCTTTAGATTTCATCCATACACATTGTTGATTCAAATGTTTAAAAAAACTTATTTGATGTTTCTATATCATGTGTTTGAGTTTTGTATTTATCAAAACTTTGTTTATAGCTTATTGTCAAAAACATAGATATTTCATATTATATGTGTATTGGATCATATCCATACACACTACACTTCAAAAGTGTTTTAATATCTTATTTTTGTATTTGACAAGTTTTGAAAAAATCGATTTTTCATTTAAAAGTTAATTTTGAAAAAATACTGATTTTTGTTAAGGCTAAATTTCTATATCACAAAAATAGTTCAAAAAGTTTGTAATATGTATTGATTTTTGATCACACATATTTGGATTTTAAAGTATTTCAATGAACTTATTTATATGGATTTTATAGGATTCTATGGGATTTTATAGGATGTTAAAAGACCAAGTTTGAATCCCTAATTAATCCCTGACTTGGCCTTCTGGCGGTCGACCGACGGTAAACCGAGCCAGAAGTCGGTCAACCGAGCGGTCGACCGATGTGCACAAAAACATGCACAAGCCCTGGCTTGAGGGCCGGTCGACCGAGCAGTCGACCGATCCAGAGAGTTTACTCTCTGGATTTGGCCTCACCGGCCAGAGAGCTTTGCTCTCTGGTTCTTGCATCGGTCGACCGACAGGTCCAAGACCTGGCTATGGTCGACCGGGCGGTCAACCGGCAACCCCAACGGTAATAAATATGACCGTTGGTCAGTCGACCGGCGGTCGACCGACAGGCCAATCTGGCCCCAATGGCTT
>JAVJIF010025421.1:0-50159 GCA_038442645.1 Agave tequilana | reverse complement strand
GGTTGAGGTGCCGCGTTGGCTCTCTTGGTTAAATACAAGTGTTAGCAAACAACCCAAGCAAGTATATCAATTAAGCACACAAGTATATCATGCATATAAAGATAAACACAATAATTGAATGCAAGATATAAAAGAGACAAAGACAGAGAGAGAGAGTGAGCAATCGCAAACACAAGGATTTGTTTCGAGGTTCGAGCACACTTGCTCTACATCCCCGCCTTCGACACACGAAGGATTTCCACTATGCATGATCCCAATGGATCTCTCCTTGGTGCCGCAACACCTACAATCCCTCGGACTCCCTAGTCCCGTACACACGCAAGCCCCACAAGCTTGCCGAGGCCGCACCTCAAACCAAGAGTTCACAACCGAACTCTAAACCACCACGAGCACACTTGCCCGTTTCCTCAAAGTACAAGAATGAAATCTCTTGGTGATCTAAACACTTTGATCACCAATAAAAGCTCTCACTACAAACACTCCTACAGAATGAATAATCAATGGATGCTCAAGTGTAGTGTGAGAAAAACTAGGATGAGAAAGGTGGAGGAAAACTCAAAGAATCACTTTAAACACTCTTGATTAAATCTTCCCTTTAGATTGGAAATATTTGCTCTCAAATATGTGGAGAAAACCTTTTGAAAGGATTAGAAAAACTGGCTTGAAAGCTCTCCTAAAATCTTAGAGAAAAACAATGACCAAACCCCAAATATATAGGCTAGGAAAAACTAGCCGTTGGGGTCTGTCAGACCTGTCGGTCGACCGTCCGGTCGACCGCCAACGGTCAAGAATCCGACCGTTGGAGCCTCCGGTCGACCGCCCGGTCAACCGAAAAGAACAGAGAGCACTGCTCTCAGTTCCGGTCGACTGGGTCGGTCGACCGGCCATCTGTCAGGTCAAGGCGTGCACGTCTGTGCACGTCGGTCGACCGAGCCGGTCGACCGACTTCAGCCCTAGTCGACTTGATAGGTCGACTAGTCGACTTGGCTGAAGCCTGGAACAGAAAATCTGGGATTAAAACTTGTCTTTTTGATTTGAAATAAAATCCCATAAATACTTAAAAAATCTACAAAAATAATTTTACCAATATACTTTGATAAACAAACATGCTTGCACAAAATCAAGGCATGTTATAAAAGATTGGACTATTTTTGTAAGTAGGAAAATATTGGCTCAAATGAAAGCTTGTATTTTCCAAAATCTTGTTTTTCCAAAACTCCTTTAAATACAAAAACTAAATATTTTGAACTCATTAAAGCATAGTGTGTATGGATATGATCCACTACACAAATAAGATAAAACATCTAAGTTTTTGACATTAAGCATAAATATGGTTTTGGATAAAAGATATGCATATAAGAAATTCCAAAAACCAAAAAGTATTTTTCTAAAATGAAAGTCTTTTCTAAATCTGAAAATTCTTTTATGAAAAGACAACTAAATCAAGAGTGTGTGTGTGATATATTCTTGAGCAATCCACCAACTATTCTATCCTTTACATTTTATCTAAAAATAAAAATCTTATACCTAGACACAAGTCTTGATCTTGAAGTCTTCCCTTGAAGTCTTCTCATCTTCTAGACTTGGTCCAAACACGATCCAACGAGCTCAACTCTTGATGTGATCTTGATGCATAGGCTCGTGAATCAACCAGTGCTAGCTCCAAAATGTGACTCTAAATCCTTTGTTGAAGCTCCACACCTACTAAGATCTTGATCACAAATCTGTCACTAATTAAACACAAGATCATTAGTAAACATAACTACATGAGTTGATCATCATCAAAACTAGAGTGATGGGCCTTTGGGCCAACAGTTAACACTGTCGGAACTAGCCACGAGCAAAGCTAAACTCAAGTGGGGCCATTGTGTAAAACAACATTAGGCGCTAAGTACTAGGTTGTCGTGGAGCTAACACTCTAAGAGGCCCGCACTTGGCGGAGCTCACCCGGCGAAGCCAGCGTGTAACACATCACTAATTACTAAGCGCCAGGGTGCAACAAAACTCATGCCTGGTTAAGCTCATGTGGCTAGAACACGACTCTCGATTGGCAAGGCTAGTGGGGGTCCGTGGCTCATCAAATCCATAAATTGTTATGGCCCCGAAGGACATGATTAGGAATCTATAATAACCAAAATGAGTTTGGAATGCTATGTTCTGGATGTCAACCTTACGGCAAATCAATTCTGAAAATACCCGAGCTCTTGTCAAGTTGATGAAAAAGATCATGATTGCTACTTGAATATTATAATAAAACTAGCTCTATCTGATGGAAATCTTGAATCTGGGAATTTGTTTCATACTGACGCTCTTCGTGTAGTGGCATAGTTTGTCAAATTACATACATTATGACTACCCTACTTCTGTACGGATCCTCACTTTCTGTGTTAATTCCTATAGAATACCCATGTATATAGAATGCGAAGCTTAAGAGCTGCCCGACATAAGATAATGCGATGCACTGAATCAAAGAATGCTATAATAGGATGAGAATGAACCACATCTATCCTATCGCTACCTTACTAGTCTACCCACATCTTAAGTTGGTATAAAGGCTATGAAAAATTGGAATAACAAAATGGAAGAGATAGGAACAGCATGGAAAAAAGGAGGTGGATACAAAAAACCAAGTTTGATGATAATAGTACAATAAACTTGATATAATAAGGAAGACTCACCAACTCAGGACATGATAATTTGGGATTAACAGTTACGGTGGCACTTTCAGGGTTCCCATTCCAGATATTAGGCTCCATATCCTGCCATTACTTCATCTGACACCTTGGCTTCTTCTGTTGACAAATTATAAACTTGGCCTCTTCTAGCTCTTGCCCCTCTCTGTGACTGATCATGCTGCTAGGGTGAGAGTGGGACTCTTCTGCCAACGGGTTTTGGGTTCCTTCTCATGGTGGGGATGGAAGTGCTGGGTGTGCTGCTCGTGCGGAAGTGCTGGATAGGTCCTTTTGAACAAACAATTGCTCATCGAATGATCCGCGTACCCATATATCAAACATAATCCTTTGGCAATCTGACATTTGCGTTGAATGTGACTTGCATATTACCTACTGAAAGGGATACTGGAACAGACATTTAGCCTTTAGCGCATTACTAAATCAGATCGGTACTCCTCTATCCATCACCGGGTATTCTCTGTTCATCTGCTAAAATGTCTGCTTCCTTGACTTGTCCTGTTTCCTGATCCCGGTTCTTCTTTTCCAGACTCTGCTCCACATCACATGCTATGGAGAGGACTTGAGAGTATATCTTCAGCTGCTGGGGTATAAGGAGTATCTGGATGTCCATCTTCAGACCCTATTTAAATCTTCCGGCTCAGTTCTCTTCGTCAGACACCATGTATAGCGCGAACTGGCTAAGTCTCAAAAACTCTGCAGCATATTCATCTATGGTCCAGTTCTTCTACTGTAATCTGATAAATTATTCTTCCATCTCCTCTTGAGCTGTTTTGAGGAAGAATCTCTCATAGAAACCCTTCGAGAACTGGTCCCAAGTGATGGGCTTCTCCAGTCTCGCTTCTTCCACCAACCACAATGTTTTAGCCACATCCTTCAACTATATATTGGCCACTTTCACCGGGTTCTCGTTAGGGACCTGGGCTATCTATAGAAGATCTGTGGTGTTTACCAGCCATTGCTCTGCATTAAAGGGCCTCTCCATGCCCAAAAAGATCCGGCTGTAATCTCTTGAAATCACACACGTTGCCTGGTTTCTGTTCCTGGGGTACAACCAATAATCCTTGACGCAAGAGCTCTGTCTACTTTTGTTAACTCTCCTCATATCTTGAAGTACCCTTATTATGCTATCATTCTCTCTGCAAGGACCGTTATGTGTTCCCCATCTTTCCATATCTGAATTAGTTTAAGAATAGCGAAATACTGAAAAACAAAAGGAAGGAAGAGCTTTAGGATTCAAGGAAAGGATTATCAAGAGAAAATAGATAACTCTGTACTTGTAGTTAAATTGTATAACCAGGACTTATGCATTCCAGTTGCAAATTTCTTTACCATTAATTTGCCGACTAGTTGTACTGAGAATATGAGAGCTTAGGCTCTGATACCACCCTGTAATACCTTGATCCCACTGGTACGGAGACGTTACTGTGACGTATAAACGTAGGTCAAAAATACACTCACATATATACCCTAAGCATCAGTACATGCAAGAATCCAAGTACGGAAGCACGTGGTGCATTATACATTCCAACATATGAGTAATATGAGTACAATCACAAAGTTATCACAGGATGTGACACAATATTACAAGAATATTACATCACCGATAGGCACAATTGCGAGATTACAAAGAGATATACAAGTATGAATAATACAAAGACAATCAGGAGTCACAAAAGGAAAATACGAGAGTCGAGCAGGGAGCCTGGAAGGATTGGGTCTCAGACTGTCAGAATCTAAACATGAGGATCAATGTAAGTCAGAAATTTTCCAATGAGTGCTGTGATGAATACCAAGTGGCGTGCAGAAACAAGCACATGTGTATCAATAAATTCGAATCAAATAAGCATGTATTGAAAATCATGTCATGAGTACATGCATACAGGACCAGATAAAGAGATAGTAAGTGATATCAAGCAGCGAACATGCATGGTATAACATGATAAGAACAGGAGATTGGTGGAAAAGAAAACAAGTGATAATGTAATACCCCGTTCCCGGAATACGTACTTAGTTGCGTATTCAGATTTTCGATCGTATTTTTTTCGATTTGTTTCCTGCATTTATTCTGTATTATGAATTCCTTATATGATTGTTTTATTTGGATTTGGATTCGTGGACTCGGAGTCAGCCCTAGTCTGAACCGAAGGCCCGATCATAGTATATTATTCGATTTAGTCTTTCTGATGTGTAGATTTGACCGATTTCAGTTTCAAATATTATTTTCCAATATATTAGATTTCCATGATTTTCTAGATTTTTCTTGAATTAAATTGAATTTCTTCAAAACCGGTGTCGGCCAGTGCCGCTGACCGATTCCTAGATTTTTAATTCTCAAACAGTTTGGAATTTCATGATGGTCCTTTAGGCTTTATTCCTTAGAATCATATTTTCTACCTACATTCTTTTTCTGAGGATTTTATGATTTTATGAAAATTCCATCGGAGTCGGTAGGTAACTGATTCCGGGATTTTTAGTTTTAAAACTATAAAGTATTTCTTAAAACGGATTTCACTATGAGTCTTCATATATTATTATTGATTTTTGGTAAAATTTGCGAGTCGTTCCGAGACACTTGAATTTCGGACGATTTCGATATTCTCCGTAATGTTTCAGCATCTTCGATATAAACCCGGGTATCTGTTCTTTCAATATTTTCCAATTCTGATTCCAAGAAAATATCTTCTCATTTCAATTTCTTTTCCTTTTTTCCTTTTTCCTTACTTCTCTTCCTTCCTCCACAATCCACAAGAATTCCAATTTTCAAAATTCCAACAATTCCAAAATTCTATTTTCTTCCAACAACTTCCACTCACTTCCTCATTAAAGCCCCTCTTTCTCTCTCTCTTCCATGGCCGGCCAAGTGGCCAAGAGAAGGGACACCTCATCCTTCCCCATTTGCACAAAACCCCTCTCATCTACTCTAATTTCACCTCCTTCACAAATTCCAAATCATATATAAACATTTCTTTACAATTCCATCCCTTTTTCTTCACTTCCACAAAGAAATCCCCTTCACCAAAATCCCTCCTCCATCTCAACTCAACTACCAACCTCAAGAGCTTCATCTAGGGCATCATCAAGGTCTTCATCTTCAACCTCCATCTCCCAAAGCAACACCAAGATCATCTTCTCCATCTCAAGCGACAACTACTTTCGGATTGAGGCCATCATCTCCACCTTGGGATCCTTTCGAGTACATCGAGTCTCAATTAAACCATTCAAAGTGAGTATTTTTACTCACCAAGACTTGATCAATTCCTATTGTACTTGTACCTTCATATCTTGTACACATATGACATCAAAATCACATTTTTAGACCATCAAACCCAACCACCAGATTCAGTTCTGTATTCTGTATTCGACCACGATTAGCCGACTTAACCTAGAACCTAGTCGACTTGAACCCTTAAATTGAAACGTGATCCTTTCTGGAACACAGTTTTAGTCGACTCATCTTAACTATTAGTCGACTATAAATTATTGTTAGTCGACTACTCTTTTACTCCAGTCGACTCCTAAAACAAAAAGTCAACTTTCTGTAACTTTGATTCTAGTCGACTTAACTTAGATATTAGTCGACTGTAGGCCCCTAGTCGACTACCCTTTTTACCCTAGTCGACTTACCCTTTCCTGAACCAAAACCTTAACTCTCTGTATCACAGTATTAGTCGACTTAGCTTAACTATCAGTCGACTTGTCATGTCTGTTAGTCGACTACCCCTATGACCCTAGTCGACTAACTTTTCCTGAATCAGAAACCCAACTCTCTGGTACACAGTTTTAGTCGACTAGACCCTACTGTTAGTCGACTAACCCTCTATTGGTCGACTACTCCCTTGACCCTAGTCGACTAACTTTGGCTGTCTGTTACAGTAAATTACTATCTTAAATGTGGATCTTATGCTCTGGTTATATGTCGGTATATTGTACTTCATGACCTATTGCTTGAAGTATATCATCTCTTGTCACTTCATATTTCTATGTTTATGTATTGCCATGCAACTACTTGTTTCATTCTTATACTTGTATCTTGCCAGTGATATTCTTACTTCCTTATCGTGTACCATGCGTGGCAGACCCTTCGTAGTCGTTGAACACTAAGTTGCTTCTATGTTTCTACTTGCCATGTCAGACTTGTTAGTTTCATGCTTCCATTTAACACATGTATATCACCTGACTTGCTAGACCCTCTTGTTATGTTATGACTTACCCGGACTATCACCAATCTCTTGTTATGATTGATTGCTTGATTGTTAAATATCACCACCTTGTCATGCTATCTTTTAAAACCAAGCATGATACACTTGACTTTGTAATTATTACGTTTACGGGAATCCTGTCTTGTTATTATGGAACTAAGTGCCACACCATATTCGGTGGGGGCCACCTCTAGAATCCAATCCCTCAGAGCAAAGTGCCACACGGAACAAAGTGCCACACCACACGGTGGGGGTCACCTCTTGAATCTGTGGGGGCCACCTCTTGAATCTGTTGGGCTATTCTTGTTATGTCCAGTTATTCCCGTAATTTGATAATTATGTAATAAGCTACAACTTGTACGGGGAATGGGAGGAAGTGATGGATGCCGGAATGATACCTTGCTTATAGTAATGGACTAAAATATTGACGACAAGTGTTAGTGGGACTTTGGGCCCACAGAAGACAAGTGTTAGGGGGACTTTGGGCCTCCAAACTGGTTCCAGGTGTATGGAAACTACTATAAGAAGTGTTATCAGTTCTCCATCTACTTCCGGTAACGACCCTCGACTTTCTTATATATGGATGTATGTGAGTTGGGATATATACCGAGACACATACCTAGATATATGGGTCAGACGAGTAATAATAATAATAATAGATGCTAGTTATGATTCCTGTTAGGAGGACTGTTATGACTTCCTTTATGTACTCTGGTCCTGTTTATTACTTGTTCCTGTTTTAGATTTATGTTGTTCTTGTTATGCATTCCCGTTTTGACTATCGTATGATTTGTAACTCTGATTCTATACGCTTGGATTTCTGTGGCATGAGATAAAGGTATCTATATGAGGGTTTCCTTGTTTGGATTATTCCTTCGATGTACTAGTCTCATGGGACCGTGACTTAAGCGTATACAATCACTTTTGCTCGAAATCAACTTTAACTTGTATTTCCTGTTTTATGATTATGTTATACCCGTCCTTGTGTATTACACTTGTGTTCTAACCCCCTATTCTTATCTCCTTGCCACTTGGCATGTAGCCTGTTCATTGTTGGGAGGTCCTGACTCCCTTGGATTTGTATGTTCAGGTTGAAGCTTGGATCGAAGTGGAGCTGTCCACAGTAGATCGAGCTTTCCTTAGTGAGCAGGCAGTCTAGCTCCAGCCCTTTTGTGCCAGACTTCTCCCTTTGACTCACGGGATCTTCATCCTACTCGTGAGCATTTTGTGTTATCTTGTATATTTTACTTTTGGACTTGTTTATGATAAAAGATACATGTAATGTGTAATATTTTACCATATCCTGGGATAGCTTTGTGTATGTACTTTTGAGTTGGCATATGTATGTATACCACGCTTTGTGTTGTACTCTGATTCCTTGTTGTACTTTTATGCTTAGCGTATATACGTGGGGGCACTTTCTGACCTACGTATATACGTCGCAGTGACGCCCCCGTATCCGTGGGATCGGGGCGTTACAGGTTGGTATCAGAGCTTAGGCTCTTACCTCTATAGTACAAACAAGCAGCAAATTCTTGAAATTTGCTATTGCCAACTATAATGTACAAAGTTATCTAGTCCTTCTTGATTTATCTATTCCTTCCTTGATCCATTCCCTTGTGTCCTAAAATCCTTCCATTTTTCCAGCTCCTTCCAGTCTATCCATACCTAGTATCGAATGGATAGAAGATCGGGTCGTAGCAATTCTGGACTAGCATCGAATGGAGCAGCGGGAGAGAATGTCGATATACTGAGAGTTATCCAGCTGATGATGGAGAACCAGCAGCAGCAGACAGAACTTCTCCGGCAAGAGTTGACAGCTCCAAAGGGACAGAGGCCGGAGAATATATCAGATTTCAGACGGCTGCAGCCAGCTATATTCACGGGTGAAGAGAAACCCCTGGATGCTGAGCAATGGTTGACCGACACATCAGACTTGTTGAATGCAGCCAGAGTACCAAAGGAGAATCAAGTGGAGGTCGCCAAGATTCAATTGAAGGATGTAGCTAGAACTTGGTGGCTAGCTGAGGAGGCTAGATTGGAGAAGCCTGTCACCTGGGACACATTCTCCAAGAGCTTTTACAGTAGATTCTTCCCTGTCACTGCTCAGAAGGACATGGAAGAGCAGTTCATCAGACTTCAGCAACGGGAGAAGTCCGTGGATGAGTATGCTGCGGAATTTCTCAGACTCAGCCGCTTTGCTCCGTATATGGTGACGGATGAAGAGAAGCGGGCAAGCAGATTCCAGCACGGCTTACAGATGGATATCCAAGTCTTCCTAATGCCCCAGCAGCTGAAGACTTATTCAGAAGTTCTCACCATAGCTCGAGAAGTAGAGCGTGGACTGGAGAAGAAGAAAGCGAACCAGATGAGGAACCAGGCCAAGAAGAGGCCTTCCAGTTGACGGATGAGGAGGATGCAGATAGGGCAACCCATGGGCCGGTGATGAAGAGACCATTTCAAACTCCTTCCTCAGATCACATGCAATTTCTGCCACAGGCCCGGACATTATAGGAGAGATTGTCGAGTGGCCAATGGACTATGTTTGGCATGTGGGGCAGGGGGTCATGCACTAAAGGACTGCCCGTTCAGAAGGGTAGGGAACATGGCACCAGTCAGACCAACACTTCCAGCCCCAGCACTTCCAGCACCGCCATTGAGAAGGAATCCAGAACCAGTGGACCGGAGAGCTCCATTTCCACCCCAGCGGTATGATCCACAGAGAGGAGCAAGACCCAGAGTAGATTATGGCAGAGGCCAAGTTCACAATATGGAGGCAGAAGTATCAGATGAAGCAGCAGCAGAGTACGAAGCTCAGTACCTGGAGCAGGAACCTTAGGATATCATGGTAACCACTACCCCAGATCTTGTATTTGAGTTGGTTATCATTCTAAATATTTTCCCTTATCATTCTATCATTGTTCATCCTGGTCCTTTCTGTGTTTATCTTATCCTTGTTTTGGTTTTTCGGATCTTTTGATTTCACCCTTGTCCCTTTGTGTTCAATTTGCCCCTTAACGAAATTGCGAGGACGCAATTTTTTGTAAGGTGGGTGGATTGTAATACCCCGTTCCCGGAATACGTACTTAGTTGCGTATTCAGATTTTCGATCGTATTTTTTTCGATTTGTTTCCTGCATTTATTCTGTATTATGAATTCCTTATATGATTGTTTTATTTTGGATTTGGATTCGTGGACTCGGAGTCAGCCCTAGTCTGAACCGAAGGCCCGATCATAGTATATTATTCGATTTAGTCTTTCTGATGTGTAGATTTGACCAATTTCAGTTTCAAATATTATTTTCCAATATATTAGATTTTCCATGATTTTCTAGATTTTTCTTGAATTAAATTGAATTTCTTCAAAACCGGTGTCGGCCAGTGCCGCTGACCGATTCCTGGATTTTTAATTCTCAAACAGTTTGGAATTTCATGATGGTCCTTTAGGCTTTATTCCTTAGAATCATATTTTCTACCTACATTCTTTTTCTGAGGATTTTATGATTTTATGAAAATTCCATCGGAGTCGGTAGGTAACTGATTCCGGGATTTTTAGTTTTAAAACTATAAAGTATTTCTTAAAACGGATTTCACTATGAGTCTTCATATATTATTATTAATTTTGGTAAAATTTGCGAGTCGTTCCGAGACACTTGAATTTCGGACGATTTCGATATTCTCCGTAATGTTTTCAGCATCTTTGATATAAACCCGGGTATCTGTTCTTTCAATATTTTCCAATTCTGATTCCAAGAAAATATCTTCTCATTTCAATTTCTTTTCTTTTTTTCCTTTTTCCTTACTTCTCTTCCTTCCTCCACAATCCACAAGAATTCCAATTTCCAAAATTCCAACAATTCCAAAATTCTATTTTCTTCCAACAACTTCCACTCACTTCCTCATTAAAGCCCCTCTTTCTCTCTCTCTTCCATGGCCGGCCAAGTGGCCAAGAGAAGGGACACCTCATCCTTCCCCATTTGCACAAAACCCCCTCTCATCTACTCTAATTTCACCTCCTTCACAAATTCCAAATCATATATAAACATTTCTTTACAATTCCATCCCCTTTTTCTTCACTTCCACAAAGAAATCCCCTTCACCAAAATCCCTCCTCCATCTCAACTCAACTACCAACCTCAAGAGCTTCATCTAGGGCATCATCAAGGTCTTCATCTTCAACCTCCATCTCCCAAAGCAACACCAAGATCATCTTCTCCATCTCAAGCGACAACTACTTTTGGATTGAGGCCATCATCTCCACCTTGGGATCCTTTCGAGTACATCGAGTCTCAATTAAACCATTCAAAGTGAGTATTTTTACTCACCAAGACTTGATCAATTCCTATTGTACTTGTACCTTCATATCTTGTACACATATGACATCAAAATCACATTTTTAGACCATCAAATCCAACCACCAGATTCAGTTCTGTATTCTGTATTCGACCACGATTAGTCGACTTAACCTAGAACCTAGTCGACTTGAACCCTTAAATTGAAACGTGATCCTTTCTGGAACACAGTTTTAGTCGACTCATCTTAACTATTAGTCGACTATAAATTATTGTTAGTCGACTACTCTTTTACTCCAGTCGACTCCTGAAACAAAAAGTCAACTTTCTGTAACTTTGATTCTAGTCGACTTAGCTTAGATATTAGTCGACTGTAGGCCCCTAGTCGACTACCCTTTTTACCCTAGTCGACTTACCCTTTCCTGAACCAAAACCTTAACTCTCTGTATCACAGTATTAGTCGACTTAGCTTAACTATCAGTCGACTTGTCATGTCTGTTAGTCGACTACCCCTATGACCCTAGTCGACTAACTTTTCCTGAATCAGAAACCCAACTCTCTGGTACACAGTTTTAGTCGACTAGACCCTACTGTTAGTCGACTAACCCCTCTATTGGTCGACTACTCCCTTGACCCTAGTCGACTAACTTTGGCTGTCTGTTACAGTAAATTACTATCTTAAATGTGGATCTTATGCTCTGGTTATATGTCGGTATATTGTACTTCATGACCTATTGCTTGAAGTATATCATCTCTTGTCACTTCATATTTCTATGTTTATGTATTGCCATGCAACTACTTGTTTCATTCTTATACTTGTATCTTGCCAGTGATATTCTTACTTCCTTATCGTGTACCATGCGTGGCAGACCCTTCGTGGTCGTTGAACACTAAGTTGCTTCTATGTTTCTACTTGCCATGTCAGACTTGTTAGTTTCATGCTTCCATTTAACACATGTATATCACCTGACTTGCTAGACCCTCTTGTTATGTTATGACTTACCCGGACTATCACAATCTCTTGTTATGATTGATTGCTTGATTGTTAAATATCACCACCTTGTCATGCTATCTTTTAAAACCAAGCATGATACACTTGACTTTGTAATTATTACGTTTACGGGAATCCTGTCTTGTTATTATGGAACTAAGTGCCACACCATATTCGGTGGGGGCCACCTCTAGAATCCAATCCCTCAGAGCAAAGTGCCACACGGAACAAAGTGCCACACCACACGGTGGGGGTCACCTCTTGAATCTGTGGGGGCCACCTCTTGAATCTGTTGGGCTATTCTTGTTATGTCCAGTTATTCCCGTAATTTGATAATTATGTAATAAGCTACAACTTGTACGGGGAATGGGAGGAAGTGATGGATGCCGGAATGATACCTTGCTTATAGTAATGGACTAAAATATTGACGACAAGTGTTAGTGGGACTTTGGGCCCACAGAAGACAAGTGTTAGGGGGACTTTGGGCCTCCAAACTGGTTCCAGGTGTATGGAAACTACTATAAGAAGTGTTATCAGTTCTCCATCTACTTCCGGTAACGACCCTCGACTTTCTTATATATGGATGTATGTGAGTTGGGATATATACCGAGACACATACCTAGATATATGGGTCAGACGAGTAATAATAATAATAATAGATGCTAGTTATGATTCCTGTTAGGAGGACTGTTATGACTTCCTTTATGTACTCTGGTCCTGTTTATTACTTGTTCCTGTTTTAGATTTATGTTGTTCTTGTTATGCATTCCCGTTTTGACTATCGTATGATTTGTAACTCTGATTCTATACGCTTGAATTTCTGTGGCATGAGATAAAGGTATCTATATGAGGGTTTCCTTGTTTGGATTATTCCTTCGATGTACTAGTCTCATGGGACCGTGACTTAAGCGTATACAATCACTTTTGCTCGAAATCAACTTTAACTTGTATTTCCTGTTTTATGATTATGTTATACCCGTCCTTGTGTATTACACTTGTGTTCTAACCCCCCCTATTCTTATCTCCTTGCCACTTGGCATGTAGCCTGTTCATTGTTGGGAGGTCCTGACTCCCTTGGATTTGTATGTTCAGGTTGAAGCTTGGATCGAAGTGGAGCTGTCCACAGTAGATCGAGCTTTCCTTAGTGAGCAGGCAGTCTAGCTCCAGCCCTTTTGTGCCAGACTTCTCCCTTTGACTCACGGGATCTTCATCCTACTCGTGAGCATTTTGTGTTATCTTGTATATTTTACTTTTGGACTTGTTTATGATAAAAGATACATGTAATGTGTAATATTTTACCATATCCTGGGCTAGCTTTGTGTATGTACTTTTGAGTTGGCATATGTATGTATACCACGCTTTGTGTTGTACTCTGATTCCTTGTTGTACTTTTATGCTTAGCGTATATACGTGGGGGCACTTTCTGACCTACGTATATACGTCGCAGTGACGCCCCCGTATCCGTGGGATCGGGGCGTTACAGATAAGCCAGGATGTAACCGTATATAATATAATACAAAAATAACAACAAAACCAGAAATCCAAAGTAAAACCCAATGAAAGTAAATAGGAAAAAACCAACGGTACAAACTCAGTTTACGGTTTCATGAGATAAGTACGTCGAACAAATAAGGAAACCCTCATCTAAATACTGTATATCTTACGTCATCATAAGCTATGTCCATATGACCCGAATTGTAAAACACACAATGAATTATTAATTGGTATCTTTTATTATTATTTCTTATCTTACTCAGATGTCTAGGTATGTGGACTAGCATCCCAGAACACATATATCCATATCTAAGTGAAGTAAGATTGTTGTTGGAAATTGATAATGAGACCCATGAGTTATATTTTCAATGAGTTTCGTGCCTATCCGAAACAACAACCCAATAACCTGACATTTATTCAGGCCTGTGCTGCTAAGTACTCATGATGAATAGATTACAATAGTTGGGGTGTAAGAACTACCCCGCCTGGAACACTTGCGGCCTATAGGTAGAACCTCAAGATTTTCATAGCACAACATCCCTATACCATTGTAAACAAAACCACGATTAAAGTCCATCAGTTTCCTCTTAGCCGGTATAAGTTGTTCTTTTATGATTTATCATATAATTATCAATTTACAGGAATAGCAGGAGCAAGATAGGTTCAAGAATTTAGGAGTACAAGAGAGTACATGTATAACAAGAGTACATAAGTACTATAGATTCAGGTCACTCTATATAAAATATAGGATAACAGGTCACTGTATATAATATAGGATAACAGGTACAGAATTCCCATAAATGTGATAATCACAGGTCACGTGTTAACATGACAGGAGGCAGGTGATAGGTGATATCATAACAGGGGTATGTGTCAAGTAGTAGCATGACACGTGATAGCATGACAGGGAGTGATATCAAGCAAGTGACAAGGGATAGTATGGTAAATGATAGCACATTAAGTGAAAGCATGTCAAGTGATTCAGGAAAATAGTACCGATACAAGAGATCGGTATGAATACCAAAAAATCATGCAGTCTCAGGAAAACAGTATAAATAAGATTTCAAACTCTTCACAACCATAATAGAAGAATGGATAAACTGGTAAGCTGGCAATTTAGCAAGTAAGTGAACATTCAAGTGGGGTTAAGCAAGCTGGAAGCACAAACAACAAACATTGTTTAATCACTAGAGCGTTTGACGGAGCTACTGAAATAATTCGGCTTAAAAGGCAAGTCTAAAATCTGGCAGAGTTCTTCCTAAACGAATCTAGTGCTAAAACGCTAAAAGCTAAGCATGCCTACCGGACAGAGCATGAGAGACCTGACGGTCTAAGCGTACTCCTCTTTCGAGGAAGTGGACGAGAGCCCGAGGATTAGAGTACGCTCGGGGTCTAAGCGCACTCTCGGTAGGTACCACTAAACTCATAAAGGTGCAAGGCCTAGACCTATTGGGTAGCTAGTCTGGGAATGGGCAGAAACCCAGAGTCGGTACAAGGATACCTGCACTGTTAGTACCACACATGCACAAATATGATGTCATCTACATTATTACTAGCATTACAGTACATCAGTCTAATACAAGTCAAGACACATCCACAGAATACAACACACCCACACCAATGCAATCACACTAGACTGATACAAAATACAACACAATAAAAAATCCAATACAAGCCCAATGTGTGAGAAAAACCACTCGCCTAAAATATAGTTTTCAAAACTTCCCGCGCCTGAGCTCTCGAGCGAGGAAATACACGAAATGAGAGAAGGAAAGGGGGCTTAGCCCCTTGGTGGCCACCGTCCTAAGGGAGGTGTGCCACCACCTAGGAGGTTAAGGGAGCTGGCTGACCCAGGGAAAAGAGGAGAGGGGGAGCGGAAGAGGGTGGTGATGGTGTTTGTAGTTGGTGGTAATAGAGGAGTTGGATTTTGAAGGAGAAATGTAAAGGAAGTTGAAGGAGGTGATGATGAGGGTGATGTGGGAGGTTTAATAAGGGTGATGGTGGTGGTGTTGTGATGGTGAGAGTGAAGATGGTGGTGATGTAGAAGAATACAAGAGGTGGTGGTGATGATGGAGTTGTTTATAGTGGTGGAGATGATGTAGTTGAAGATGGTGAAGTTGTCATCGGAATGGTCGCTGGAGATGTCACCAGAGTAAAAGGGGCCGGCCCTAGGCTTGGGGTGGTGTTCGGCCTAGGTGAAGATGGAATGGAGGTGGTTTGGTGGAAGGATTTGTTGGTGGTGGTTGTTTTGTAGAGGGAAAAGGAGATGGTGGAAATTTGGTAGAGTTTTGGAGTTTGTGGTGGAATAAATGGAGATGGAGGAGCAAGAAGATGATGGTTAAGTGTTTTAGGTGGTGTTGTTGTTGTGGTTGCAGTGAAGATGAAGGAGGAGTTTGTGGTGATTAGGTTTTGATGGAGAAATGAAGCTGAAAAAAGAAGGAAATAGGTTGTTTTGTACTTGGAGTTTAAAGGAGAAGGGAAATGATCAGGGTTAGGGTTTTTTTTTAGATTAAATGGTGAAGGGGTGAGGTGGATTGGCCGGCCTAGGTGATGTGAGAGGGTGATGAGTGATTTGGGATATTTTGGAGGAGATATTTTGGTGGAAGGAAGTAGAAGAATGTACAAGTGTTTAGAAGTTGTTGGAAGGATAAGGAAGGAAGGGAAAAGAAAAAAAAGAAAAATAAAAAGGAAAAAGAAAAAGGAATTGGAAGAAAAAAAAGAAATAATTTGAATGGTGGAATCCCCGGTTTAGCGGATGCGAAATTTTTTCGGAAAAATACCAGAAATGCCCGAAATTAAGTATCTCGAAAAGCTCCCAAAAATTCTTAAAATTGAAGAATATTATACTGAGGATCGTGGTGAAATCGGATTCAAGAAATTCAATCCCATTTTTAAATTAAAAATCCTAAAATCTATCATCGATACCGGTCGACACCTAATCTGGCCAGATTTTGATAAATTCAGAAAAATCCCAAAAAATGCATTAAGATAGTTATTATTCTTCTAAGAAAATGTGAAAGCAGTTTCTAGAAATTTAGCTCTATTTGTAATTTAAAAATCTGAGAATCAATCGGCGGTACTGATCAATCACGATTTTGGAAATTTTATTAAGATAATTCAAAAAATTCTTGAAAATCATAAAATTTCTAAAATATTAAAAAATAGTGTTTGAAACTGAAATCAGTCAAATCTGACTACCGAAAAGATCAAATCGAGTAATTCACTAAGACTGGGTCCCGGTTCAGACTAGGGCTGACTCCGACTCCACGAGTCCGGATCCAACGCAAAACAATCGCATAAATAATCATAAAACAAAAATAATTGCGAAAAGTAAATAAAAATAATATAATGAAAAATATGAATAGTATCTAAGTACGTATTCCAGAACGGGGTGTTACATTCCACCTTACAAAATTTTCATCCTTGAAATTTCTATAAGGGGATAATGAACACAGAAAAACATAGGGATGAGATTATACCAATTAAGATATAACTAACTAAGGGTAGTACTCATAACCGACTAACTAATAACTCTGGGCCTAGACATCTCCTGCACTTCCAGCCGTACTTACCTTCGGACAGTGTGATATGATTACTGACATGATAATAGAATTCTGCCTGACGAGGATAATTAAGAATCTGAATGGTCCGATTGGACTGCCCGGTCTGCCTGAGAGTGATAAGATAAGCTGGATATAATAAGGGTCCCTAAACTTCTCTGAATACTTTAACCAAATAGCAATCTGAATTCCGTGTCTCTATCTGACATAATAATAAGGGGAATACAGTGTAGTTGAACCATCTCCCACATAACTATCTCCCAGAACTTCTGTACACTAACTCATTCAGAATAATTTAAAATAACCTGACTTAGGAACTGGCCAACTTTCACTGCTTGAATTCTGCTAGAATCGACGGAGATTACTTCTCTCAAATAGACGAGACCCCAAAAATAAGATACTCTCCTGTTCAGAACTCATACTTACTCCACGTGGCATGAAGCTATTCCTAGCAGAGAGTCTGTCATAAGATTACTAGATATTCTGTCTGTTCTCTACCATTCTAGAGATAGATCATAATATTATAGATAAAGAAAACCTGATAAAGTGATCATAGATACATAAATAGAGTACAACGAATAATAATGAGTTATTAATACTAGGTGTTAATTACTCTGAGAAGCATAATTAAGAACTCATAATAACTGCCTTCTAAATGTTAACCCGCCTGTAGTTTAAATATCTAGTGAATACTGACTGGTCATAAAAAATGCATATTTTCATTCACATTTTTATACTTAATTTTTATAAAACATTAATATTTAATTTATTTATTGTTTAGTAATGTACAGGCCTCCAAGATCTAAGAAAGCCCAAGAGAAGCCCAAAAGAAGCCAAAAGCCCACAATAAATATGAAAATAAAGATTAATTAGGAAAGATAAAGAAACCATCTTTTCTATCCCATTTAAATTTAGATTAATCTAAAAGAGGAGAAGGATAGAACAAGATGAATCATCATCCTAATTAAAGATAGAGGTGAATTTCTATTTAAATCTAGTTGCTTGCACCACAAGATAAAGATAAAGGAGAGAAAATCTGAATTTTAATTCGGATTCAGACTGGACAGTCTTTAGTATTTTAATCATAACTTTCTCTATCAAAACTTATATCTGATGATAAAAGATGATACAGAAAGAAGACGTAAAGAGCTACAACTCTTATGTTGATCATACTTTTCAATTCTA
Organism: Agave tequilana; assembly: GCA_038442645.1. Lineage (NCBI taxonomy): Eukaryota > Viridiplantae > Streptophyta > Magnoliopsida > Asparagales > Asparagaceae > Agave > Agave tequilana. Next base: position 31,746 of record JAVJIF010025421.1, on the reverse strand, counting down.
ACATTGAATATGTCATATTCAGCAATCAACACGATAGCAAGTTGTAGATCAGAATTGAATTTCTACATAAAATTCTGGATAAGTCAAATCAAGTTTGGAGATGAGAGGAGAATTCAAATTCAGAAATATTTAGCTCCCCCTATCTTTATACGCTTCCTATCCCTTTGATTTTCTCCAATAAATACCCTTGTAGAGCAACAGAGGAAGGGCAGATCTCAGAGCTCAAGCTTAGGGTTTTCTTTAGATCTTCTTTTCTCTCTGAATTTTCTTGTATTATTTTGTCTTTTATTTGGAGAAGAAGATTGTTGAAGAAGCAGAAGAGCTTTGTAATTGGTCAGTGACATCCAATAAAATAAAGTTCTTTATTCTTTTTACTTTTCAATTCAATTTAGTTTTTTTTCCTTAGCTTATTTGTTTTTCTTCTTTTAATTTTGATGCAACTTTTCTCATTCATAATAAAAATTGAAAATAAAAATATGTTTAACTAATTAAACTTATAGTTTGATAATCTCTCGATCAACCTAAGTTTAGTTTAAAAGATGAACTGATTGATATCTATGCTTGTTAGAAATCCTAGGATTAAATTAGTGTTCTTGAAGATGAATAAATAATTAGGCTTAACTAATTTAGGGTTGCACTTCTTAATGGTTATTCATAGTTCATATTTAAATATTTTGATAGCATCATATTAAGTTTAAACAAAGACTTTTCTTATGCTATGCTTAAAAATTAGGATTATCTAAAATTTAATTTTAATTAGAACACGCTAATTAGGGTTTATAATATTTTTACTCATCATACTTGATTCTCAATCAAAACCTTAGGGTAGATAATTCTTCGTGGATCTGATATGATGTTCACTCTTTTTAGAGTAATACTTTGGTTGTTGTAGATGATTAGTGGACTATAATTCTTTTTACTCAATTAAATCTCTCTTACAATCAATATCTCTTTTTTCTAAGCTAACTGTTAGAGAAATCGTTCTGAAAAGCTTCCAACGTATCCTTCCCTGTGAATCGACCCGTCTAGTCCTTGCTACGCGGTTACTGTGAGAAGAGATTAAAAACTTTCTGACTTTAACTCTTGACTTTATTTTCAATACATTTTCTTTTCTTAATCAAAATTTCGGGGAGGGTGATTGAAAAATCAGAGAGTTAAGAGATTTACCGTGTAGCTTCGAGCTAACGGGTCTCCACGAGAAGGAATGCAATAGAAGCTTTTCGGTGTTTTGTTTAGTGACAAAGAATTGTGCTCGTTTTTTAATTGAAAAGAGAATGGAAAGAAGGGATATGATTAAAAGAGAAATTGCAACTTTGGAGAAGGCTTTAGAGAAGGTGATTTAAAAAGCTTGAAAATTGTTTGGTTGATTTTAATATAAGAAGGAGAAGATCTGGGCTCACTATCTCACTACTCATCCGTTTATTCTTCTATTGAAATCCTTAGTGCCTCAACTTGATCATAGGCAAAACTTAAGGTTGACTTTAGAAAGTTTGAAGTAAAGCATATAAGATGGTTAGAAAAGTTCACTATTTTCTTTAAGAAACCGTTTTGAATCGAATGTTAAATCATTAAGAAGTTCAAGTATGAGATAAAAACAAGTTCAAGAGACGTTCTTAAAAGAAGTAAGAGTTTAAAAATCCAAACCCATCCTTATGTGCCTTCAAGAACACTTTCAAGAAGAAAGGCTTTAAGTTAGGCATGCAAATGATTCATTGGGTCTTTTTCATTAAAATCAGAAGAGAAGAAGAATTGGAGAGAGGTACAATAGTGAGCCCAGAAAATCGATTTAGCTACTCAAGGAAGACAAAGAGAAATGCAAATAAATAACGCAAGACATACCGTAAAATGAGTGGAAGAAAATGTAGCTCGATTCTTGTATTGATGTTACTTCAATCTTCAAGTTACAAGCGCTCAATTCCTCTCTCTCACAGGTATTTGTACTAAACTACAAATTGCAAAATAAAAATACAACTTTTGTACTATCTAACAAAGAGCCTAAACCTTAAAGTATAAACAAAAATTCTAATCCTAGTCTTTGCTCTTTTTCAGTACAAAACCCAAGCTTTTATAGGCAAAAACCCAGAGGGCAGGGAGTGAGGAGATAAGGGGAGCAAACGCTCCCCTTATCTCCACCAACAAGCCGTGGATCCGCGGCTTGGGCCGTGGATCCACGTTCTAGATGTGGCCAATTGGCCACATCCAGGTGGAGGAATAGTTGGCGTGGCTTTAGGCTTCCTTTTGAATTGTTGGATTTGCTGTTGCAGCTCCAAGATTTGAAGAAACGATCTTTTTAATTTGTTGGCTTCAACCGCTTGATTTGAGAGGATTCATTTCAACCGGTTTTCAACCTCCCTGATATGCCAAGATTTGCCCTGATTCCCTGATTTTGAATTTATTCTGAATTAAATGGGCTTTTGGGCTCGTTTCTTTGGCCTATCCTTTAGCAATGGGCCTTCATTTTATAAAGAACAATAGGACTTATTAATATGATTTATTTAGATATCAAGCATGGAAATGTGACAATATGTATGCAATATATGTGACCGATCACACCCCCACACTTATCTTTTGCTCGCCCTCGAGCAAAATATCAAAACTAATCTTAATCAATTATAAGACCACTTTCGCAGGTCACTCGATTGCACTGAGCATGTGCAACAAGCCGTTAAACCTCTAGGTTATCCCTAGAGGACGAGTTTTGTCTCGTGAGGGTTTTCAGTAGATTGCACCAACAAAATCCATAAAGAAAGAGAAAAAAGTTAGTATTTTCGAAAAGTATTTTGAAAAGAGAAAATATTTAAAGTATATTTGTGAGAGTTTAAGTAATCTATAAGTTATAGGAATATCAAATTTTCATTCCTAAACTTAGTCTCCATTAAAAAACATGTCATCAATCAAAGTTAGGAGTCAAATTGTCTTTCTCATCTAATCTATTACTTTACCCTGAGTCATATGCACCATCGTGACTGTGAAGTTTGACTAAGGGTTCTTTAACATTAACTCCTATGCCTTATTTATATTTATTTTTGGTGGAATTTATTCCTCAATTTCATTAGGCTTTCTAATCTGCCAATGTAACGAGCCTTTAGTCGGTGACACCCAAACCGGACAGTTTTAGGGCACCAGGTGAGAAAATACCCTAAGGACTTAAACACTCGAGCAGACAAGGCCACGAAACCAAGGTTTTTATTTATAAAATGTACCCCTTTTAGGCGTGAATACTTATACTTCATGAGGCACAAATACCTAGCTTAATCAGAGGATTCATATATATATATTTTTTTTCAAACTTATCTAATTATCTTTTGCATAAATACCAAGGCTTGCTTAGGCCAAAGCACCTAGCTAATCAATAATTAGATTTGTTTTATTATTTTTTTCTTTTCTTTTTTTACATATATATATATATATTTTAATAAGGCATAAGAGTCTTTGTTTTAAACCCTAAGTGTGTAAGTGTATTTAAGTGTGCATATTTCATCAAGGTAAATATCAAGACTAAATTACTTTCACAAATTTTCTTCCAAACCCTAAAAATCAAACAAGTCATCTTATTTTGACCAAGTGTAAGAAATCCTAATTATGATTTTCTTATTCCTTAAAATTGACTAAATTTCTTATAAAAATATATCAAAATATTGTTCTTACCTTTCAAAAAGTTTATATATATATATACATACAAATTTTTTTTTATATTAGTCATGTTAGAGCCCTCCCCCACACTTATCTCATGCATTGTCTGAAAAGTCACCTAGAGGGGGGGTGAATAGGTGACAATGCTAATCTATGAACTAAATGCGGAATTTAAAAAACTTAATGCAAATTACACTCAAGTGTGATCAACAAATGATTCACACACAACCAAGCCAAGCAAATATGAATGCACAATATGAATAGTTGCAAGGCACAAAGTAAAGACAGAGATAGAGAGAGAGTCAATGGATCAATAGCAAACACCGAGATATGTTTCGAGGTTCGAGCACCCAGCTCTACATCCCCGCCTTCGACACACGAAGGATTTCTAATCCACTAGCTAGTCCACAAAGAACTCTCACAAGGAGTACCCAACTCCTCTCTTTACAAAATACAACCTCCTCCTTGAAGCACCACTCCAAGCCAACAATCACAACCTCCTTCTTAAGGCAAACTCCAACAATCACAACCTCCTCCTTGAGGCAAACTCCAAACCAATACAACAAACTCCCAATCACCAACCAATACAAGGATCACCTCTCAACTAGAGGGATACAACTCAAAGCACAAAGCTAAGAAAAGATTGGGTTACAACTTGGTGGTCACAACAACAACCACAAACAACTTCTTCTTCCACACAAATAACCTATAGATATAGATAGTAGATTTTGGCTCAAGTGTGGAGAAAACCAAGGGATATGAAACCAGCAACTCAAAGAAAAACCTTTGGGAAACAAATGAAATCAAGATATAGAAGTTCAAACAAAAGCTTTTCCCAAAATCCCTTTTCTTTGGTTTTTCAAACCCTAATCAAAAACACAAAAGATTGTTCATTTTGAATCCAAAAACCTATTTTTCTTGCAGCAAAAACACCAGAGAGATAGAAAATTTTAGCCCAAAAATTCTTAGAGAAAAACTCTCTCAAATGGGGTATTTATAGGCAATTTAGAAAACTAGTCGTTTACAGAATATTTGCCAGTTTTACCCTGCCGGTCGACCGGCCCGGTCGACCGCCCAACGGTCAAATTCTGAACCGTTGTGGCTACCGGTCGACCGCCTCGGTCGACCGAGAATTCCTGAGAGCCAACAGCTCTCCGTCGGTCGACCGCTTCGGTCGACCGGCTACAGAGTCAGCCAGCGTGCACGTATCCGTGCACGTCGGTCGACCGGAACGGTCGACTGGCTTCTTTTGTGCGGTCGACCGTACCAGTCGACCGGCCAAGCCTGGCAGACAAAAGTCAGGTCTGAAATCTGAGGAAAATTAATGTCAAATAAATTCTTATAAATTACTAAAAATCCCCAAAAATAGTTTTAGCATTTTGCATTGATATATAAACATGTGATAAAAGTTTTGACTCAAATATCAAGCAATTAAAACTATTTTTGTATCTTATCATATTTATCAAAAACCAAAACTTGTATTTTCTAAAACTCGGATTTTGAATAGAAAATACACATTGTCCAAAACCTATCTGAAATACAAAAATATGATATTTAAACATTATGAAGCATGTTGTATATGAATAGAAATTCAATATACAAGAAACATATATATATCATGATTTTTGTCATTAAGTCCATAAATATGTTTTGTTATAAATACCAAACATAAAACACATGAAGTAGAATATCAAACTAAGTTTGTTTAAACAATTGAAGCATGCATGTATATGGAACAAATCCAATATACATTAAACCAAGTAAACTTGTTTTGATATAAACTCTATTCATATAAACCAAGATCGGTTAAACCAAAAACCGAAAACCAATATTCAAAACATAAAGCGTGTGTGTTGTGAACTTGAGCTTATCATACTATACTAATCTTTACAATTACGATCTAATAACCCAAACTAAAACTATGGATACCTAAGTCTTCTTGTAGAGCGCAATCTCCAAGTCGACTCGATCCAAAACTCCTTGATTCACCGAGCAAGTGCTATATATGATCTTTGACGCTCGGGCTCTTGAATCAACATGTGAAAGATGTGTGCAAGCTTTCACCAACTAATATCTTGACAAATATCTGAAACTTAAACATTGCAAGATTATTAGTACACATAACTACATGAGTTAATCATCATCAAAACTAGAGTGGAAGCCCTTTGGGCCAACAATCTCCTCCTTTTTGATGATGACAAAACTCATGGAGTTATATATGCATGGATTAAAGTAAAGCTTCAAAGAAGCTCCCCTTAACTCATGCATAACAATAAAACATATAAGATATGCAATGAATGTTCTTAATATGCAATGAATGTTCTTAAAACACATATAAACATGCCCTTGATACTAATTAAAATGAAACATAAAACATGCACATAAAACAATGCATAGACATGCATATAAACAAGGCTTCTTTTCATCAAATGTAAACTATATGCAAACACAAATATGCATATAAAACTCAAATTCTTCTCCCCCTTTTTGTCAATCATCAAAAAGGGTTAAAAATAAAAGCAAAAACAATAAATATTTCTCCCCTTTTTGTTCAAAGCAAAGAACTAATAAAGGGTTAAATCAAATATGATACCAAAAAAAATGTGGCAATGAAGTGTATATTGATACCAATTGAAAAACAACAAATCAATTGAAATCAAAACGAGAACATATACCAATTGAAAACACAAAAAAATGAAATTCTTGATACCAATTAGTAAGTAAACAAATAACCTACCAATTGTAAACAAACAAACTAGATACCAATTTTGGAATTAAATAATACTAATTTTGAATTTCCTTAAAAACAAATCTTGATACCAAATGAAACTATTATTCTTTAAAACACAAGATACCAATTGAAATTATTTCTTTGCCAATTGAAATCTTTATTTTCTATCATAAAGCAAGGGAGTGGAATACCAAAAAAAAATATCAATTGAAGGATAAAATACCAATTTGAAAAAAAAATACTAGTTTTCTCCCTTTTATGAAATACCAAATGAAAATATGCATATGCTTGAAATAAGATACCAATTGAAAATTAAATCAATTGAAACACAAATAAATTGAAATATGAAAATTAAATCAATTGAAACATGATATTCATTTAAAAATTCAAGCTTAGCAATCTTAAAAATGATAAAGCTTGAATATGGATACCAATTGAAAAACTCAAGCTTAACATAACCACAATTTGTGATATCTTGAAGCACAAATAAATCATCTATATATGTATGTATGAAATAGATACCAATTGAAATTGATGCTATATGAAGTGCAAGCATACATATATAAAACAAAACATATTTGAGTATACAAAAGGATGTCAAGATTGATACCAATTGAAAGAATTCAATGATACCAATTGAAACAACAATAAATACAAGTGTATATCTCATATAACCTACCACCCAATCATGGTTCAAGATAAAAAGGATTTTCATTATAAAGCATACAAGAACATGATCTCCCATCCAACCGCCCATAGAAGGTAGGGGTTTTCAAAAAAATAGATTTGAAAGTGTAGTTTGTTTGAAAATCTCTACCAATTTGAAGAATACCAACTAGTTTATGAAAATTTGAAAACTAGTAGAAATCCTTCAAGATAAAACAGAAGGATTTTTCATAAAGCATGAAAATCACAAGATCACTAAACACTCAAAGTCCATAAAGCTCATATCATACTCATGAAAAACACAATCATGAGAAACATAATAAAGTGAGTGAACAAGTGTAATGTGAAATACATTTCATCATGAAAATGGACAATTAAGCTTAATATAGAAATTATCAAATCTTGATATAATAGTGAATCATGTAATTTATTGAAATCATCATAATGATTTAAACTTCAAGGCATATGTATGTCATGTACAAACTAAAGTATACATACATATCCCAAACATGAAGAGTCCACAAAAGTATATGCATGAAGGCACGTGGCTCAAGGATGTATATGCATAAACAATAATTTGGACAAGATAGACATATACATGAAGTCAACCACAAGATCATAGAAACACATTAAAAATGAGGAATACAAGTCAAATGCATGAATCATCAAAACTAGACTATACTAGTACATCAAATGACTACAAATGAGCGTTCAAGCACAAATATATAAAGGTCTATTTGTAGCTCACTAGTTGTACAAGTATAAATCCTAGTCTTAATGAAAACTAACATTCAAGCAAGTAATCAAATCATGAGGCATAAAACGGGTCAAAAATTAATATGATCAAAAATATGAAGTATTAATGACCTTTTAAAACTAAGATGGATGTATGATGCAACGATCTCTCAAAACAAGACTAAGAGCCGTATACCCCGTGAAGGGTTCTGAACTCCTTCATCCTGATTCCCCTTGAATGGGTTAGAGGTGCGCAATGCAACCTTGTTGTATGAGAATAGATCGAACAAAGAATGAATAAAGTGCAATGATGAAATGCACACAAGATATATCACAAACATCCATATAATCATCTAAACAAAAATCATGGAATCATGAACATCATATGATCATTATGCATATGCATGTGCATTAGATCTAGGGCATACATGTTAGCTTAAATAAGAAGTGAACACTAAATATAGATCCATATGAAACATGGGTGCTCAAATAACTAAACATGTATATCTCAAGTCTAATGAACAAGGCATAATCATAATGAACATCAAAACACAACATGCTATAAATGAATGATCTAAAAAGCATGTAAATAATAAATGGGAGTTAGAGAATGATACCAAAACTAATGAAGGTGCATCTCTAGTTCTCCAAAACATGGTGGTCATCTCCACCTAATCTCCTTGAGAGTGAAGCATCCAAATAGTTCTCATTCAAGCTCGGAACGCATCCACCTCAAGGTACCTCCACTCTCACGTGATGCGAGAGCTCCCACCTACATCAAAAGCCAAAGAGGTGGTTTTTGGTACCCATTTTCTAGTGGGTCCACGGGGTTAGTTTCTTTTCTCACCCAAACAAAATTAGTTGCTAAATTTTCATGATAAATGCGATCAAAACAAAATCTAGCAAGGTGGCCTTTTCGACCACAATGTGTACATGTGTACACGTGAGCATACATATGATGATGGTGATCATGAGAAGCATGTGTATGCCTAGATGGGTGTGCATGCAAGGTTGGAACTTGTTTCTTACGAATCAAGGTTTCCAAACGTGTGTGATTCATGGCACAATGGCTCAAAGTGGAGCCCAAACAATCAACACTTTTCTTCAAATTATTTATATCATTTTCTATGCTAGAAGACAAAGTGGAACATGCTATAGGAGTGCAAGAAGTAGAAGCTACATTATCATGACAAACATGAATATCAATCTCATTTTGTAAAGATTTATTTTTAATCAAAACCAAATCCAATTCTTTTGTAATTGAATCAATTTTATTTTTCAAAGTAAGATTTTCTTTGAAAACAAGATCCAATCTAGAAGACAAAACCTCATTGTGTTCTACAACATCATCAAAATCATTTTGTTTTTCAAATCTTCAATCTCTTTAAGTGCAAGTTCAAGTTGAGATTGTAGTGAGTCACGTTCACTAGTGATCTCTTCTTTCTCTTGCAAAATCAATTCAAAATTAGAACATAAATCCTTTAATTCATTTTTCAAAACAAGATTATCATCTTTCAACAAATCATATTTTTCCAACAAATTTTCAAGCTTTTGAGCAAGTTCCATATTTAAAGTTTGAACTTCAAAGCAACCATGGCAATAGGAACTAGAGCTATCATCAATATGAGAATCCGATTGTACCTCAAGGGAGTTCTTCCCTTGGACCATGAGGCATTGCTCTTCGGACTTTTCTCTTTTAGATCTCCTCATCTTGTTAATTATCCTTGGAAGCTCGGGAGACGTCAAGATGCTCCAAACTGCAAAAGCCGAATCATAGTGATCAAAAACGGGTAAAAGAAATTCATTTAGAGATGCTCTAAGTGCTCTAAGTGCTAATGCATTGGCCTTCTTATGCTTGCTACTATTTGGGAGGGAATCTATGGTAATGGCTTGATAAACTAGATGTCCTAGGTCTTTTAAATGTTTAGTCATATTAGCCTTCCAATCATTAAGTCTAAAATGGTCAAACATGGGAGGGCTAGCCATTAGTGCAACTATATGTGTGCAAATGCAAATGAAGATTAGCAAACCAAGATCACACTCCTAGGTGGTTAAACCTAAATATCAGGAGCGCTAGCTCTGATACCAATTGAAAAGTCACCTAGAGGGGGGGTGAATAGGTGACAATGCTAATCTATGAACTAAATGCGAAATTTAAAAAACTTAATGCAAATTACACTTAAGTGTGATCAACAAATGATTCACACACAATCAAGCCAAGCAAATATGAATGCACAATATGAATAGTTGCAAGGCACAAAGTAAAGAGAGAGAGAGAGAGTCAATGGATCAATCGCAAACACCGAGATATGTTTCGAGGTTCGAGCACCCAGCTCTACATCCCCGCCTTCGACACACGAAGGATTTCTAATCCACTAGCTAGTCCACAAAGAACTCTCACAAGGAGTACCCAACTCCTCTCTTTACAAAATACAACCTCCTCCTTGAAGCACCACTCCAAGCCAACAATCACAACCTCCTTCTTGAGGCAAACTCCAACAATCACAACCTCCTCCTTGAGGCAAACTCCAAACCAATACAACAAACTCCCAATCACCAACCAATACAAGGATCACCTCTCAACTAGAGGGATACAACCCAAAGCACAAAACTAAGAAAAGATTGGGTTACAACTTGGTGGTCACAACAACAACCACAAACAACTTCTTCTTCCACACAAATAACCTATAGATATAGATAGTAGATTTTGGCTCAAGTGTGGAGAAAACCAAGGGATATGAAACCAGCAACTCAAAGAAAAACCTTTGGGAAACAAATGAAATCAAGATATAGAAGTTCAAACAAAAGCTTTTCCCAAAATCCCTTTTCTTTGATTTTTCAAACCCTAATCAAAAACACAAAAGATTGTTCACTTTGAATCCAAAAACCTATTTTTCTTGCAGCAAAAACACCAGAGAGATAGAAAATTTTAGCCCAAAAATTCTTAGAGAAAAACTCTCTCAAATGGGGTATTTATAGGCAATTTAGAAAATTAGCCGTTTACAGAATATTTGCCAGTTTTACCCTGCCGGTCGACCGGCCCGGTCGACCGCCCAACGGTCAAATTCTGAACCGTTGTGGCTACCGGTCGACCGCCTCGGTCGACCGAGAATTCCTGAGAGCCAACAGCTCTCCGTCGGTCGACCGGCTACAGAGTCAGCCAGCGTGCACGTATCCGTGCACGTCGGTCGACCAGAATGGTCGACTCGCTTCTTTGGTGCGGTCGACCGTACCAGTCGACCGGCCAAGCCTGGCAGACAAAAGTCAGGTCTGAAATCTGAGGAAAATTAATGTCAAATAAATTCTTATAAATTACTAAAAATCCTCAAAAATAGTTTTAGCATTTTGCATTGATATATAAACATGTGATAAAAGTTTTGACTCAAATATCAAGCAATTAAAACTATTTTTGTATCTTATCATATTTATCAAAAACCAAAACTTGTATTTTCTAAAACTCGGATTTTGAATAGAAAATACACATTGTCCAAAACCTATCTGAAATACAAAAATATGATATTTAAACATTATGAAGCATGTTGTATATGAATAGAAATTCAATATACAAGAAACATATATATATCATGATTTTTGTCATTAAGTCCATAAATATGTTTGTTATAAATACCAAACATAAAACACATGAAGTAGAATATCAAACTAAGTTTGTTTAAACAATTGAAGCATGCATGTATATGGAACAAATCCAATATACATTAAATCAAGTAAACTTGTTTTGATATAAACTCTATTCATATAAACCAAGATCGGTTAAACCAAAAACCGAAAACCAATATTCAAAACATAAAGCGTGTGTGTTGTGAACTTGAGCTTATCATACTATACTAATCTTTACATTTACGATCTAAACCCAAACTAAAACTATGGATACCTAAGTCTTCTTGTAGAGCACAATCTCCAAGTCGACTCGATCCAAAACTCCTTGATTCACCGAGCAAGTGCTATATATGATCTTTGACGCTCGGGCTCTTGAATCAACATGTGAAAGATGTGTGGAAGGTTTCACCAACTAATATCTTGACAAATATCTGAAACTTAAACATTGCAAGATTATTAGTACACATAACTACATGAGTTAATCATCATCAAAACTAGAGTGGAAGCCCTTTGGGCCAACATTGTCCCCAATGTATGAAAGAAATGTATACATGTATGAAATGAAATGTAAAAGAGGTGCATATATTATACAGGAATATGTACAACATTAAGTTTCTCCCACACCTAGATCTTTTTCGGTCCTATCCCTCTAGCTCTCTTCCCGTCATTCCAATGGGTCCTCTTTATAGGGCATAGTGGGGAGGCCAATTTTTCTGTCATTTTAGCTCTCTTCCTCCCCAGTCTCAACTTCTTTAGGTTTCCTTCCTCATATTTCTACATTCATTATTCAAAAACTGATCACCACCACACTTCTCAGTTGGAACTTCCTCACTATGAATGCTTAAGAATTCTAACTCAGTTCCATATATCTCCTCAAAGCTTAGGTCAACACTTTCCCGAGAGATGTGTAATTAACCAAAAGATTTCTAGTTGGTTCATCCAAACACATGAGTTCTTCTTCGAAGAGGTTTTCAAAGAGTATGTCAATCGGAGGTTCTTGAATTATATTCTCATGCGATACATTATTGGTTGATTTATCGAAAGTGAAGATATTCAAATAAAATTTCCCCTTTTAAAGGGTACTCTAACATTGGATCTCCGACATATGCCTTCTCATCAAGATAATCGCATTCATTCTTAAATAATTCATTAAGAAACAGTGACTCATCTTCTATATCTTCACTCTCTTCATCACAATTATTTTCGACAAAGTTTACCTCAAATGTTTGATCTCTTATCTTACGAGATTATTTTCTAGGTTGAAGACATTAACTTCTCTAGTCATATCCCCAAAAGTTAACCTCATGACTCATTCCTACAATTGATGATAGCATTGGCAGTAGCAAGGAATGGTCGCCCTAGGATAACAGGAGTTTGAGCCCTATGATTGGAGTTAGACACAGATTGTGTCTCTAGAACTATGAAATCAACAGGGTAAATAAACTCCCCAACCCGGATAAGGACATCATTAATCTCTCCTTTTGAAACTTTCACTGAACGGTCAGCTAGTTGGATAGTGACTCGAGTTGGACTAAGATCGCCCAACCTGAGTTGTTGATAAACTGAGAATGGAAGCAAGTTGATACTTGCCCCCAAGTCAAGAAGTGCACGACTAATCTCGGCTTGTCCTATTGTGCAGGCAATGGTTAGACTACATGGATCCTTGTGCTTAATAGGGATCGGACCCGATAGTAGCTCACTAATGTTAGTGACTAAGAAGACCTTTTTAGGTACATTAGTCTTTCTCTTCATGGTGCACATGTCCTTAAGAAACTTAGCATAAGATGGGACTTGTTGGATGGCATCAAGAAGTGTCACATTTATCTTCACTTGATTAAAATCTCAATTATCTTATCCATGTGTGGATTTTGCTTGTTGTTTTTCAGCCTATTAGAAAATGGTGCTATACGCTAGTGCACATGACTGGTTGACTTATCTTATTCAGATTCATCAAATTTAGGAGTGGGATTAGATGAGGTGGATGCTGAAGTGTGATTGTGCTGACTAGGATTAGGTGGTGTTGGCACTTGGTTATCAACTTTCTTTCCTGACCTCAATGTATAAACCGCATTACATTGATTCAGTGATGGATCCTCAACCAAATGAACTTGTTGTGAATTCCTAGGATTCATAATTGGTTGACTGGGCAAGGTACCCATTTGCCTCTCATGTTGTGGGTTGGCTAACTGGCTCATTTGACCCTCTAGCCTCTGTATTGTTTGCATGAGGGAATCTTGGTTCTTCATGTACCTTTCCATATTTCTCTCAAAATCAGTCATTCTCCTTTCGAGTTGAAGACTCTGGAAGGATGATGGTGGAGCTTGGTTGGGAAAATTTTGTTGATAATTTGAAAAATTGTTGGGAGAATTGAGAGGGTGATTGGAAAAGTTGGGTTGATGATTGGAAGAATTATTGGAATGATCTTGCATGGTTTGACCATGGGTGGTCATTATTTTGTTGGCTCCATGAGAAATTTGGGTGATTTCTCAGTCAGGATTGTACGTTAGAGCGTAAGGATCATTGTTCGGCCTTGAAAAGGCCGCATTCATCGTTCAGAAAAGTGTTGGTGAGCTTGAAATACAGGACACTCCTCAAACACATGATTCATGGCCTGACAGTAAGTACAACGCGGAGTTGAAAATTGGTTCGGGCTGACTTAATTGACCGGACTTGGTTCCTTAGTTTCTAAAACTTCCAGTCTTCTCACTAGGTTAGCTAAATTAGCCTCGTTAGCTATGAATGATTCAATCGAATGGAGACCTCCTTTTGAAGAGATAGAGTTTGGATTTCTAGAGCTTTCACTAGTAGGTTCCCATTAGATGGTCTTTTCAGCTAGATTCTCATATAAATCCCATCCTTCATGCTCATCCTTCTGCAAGAATCCCTTGGCACATGCTTTCTAAGAGGGTCTTGGTCGAGTAGTCTAAACCGTCATAAAGAATTTGGTATTGTCGCCATTTCTCTATTCCATGATGAGGACATTGGACCAGGAGGTCTTTGAAGCGTTCAAAGTACCTCCAAAACGGTTCACTAGGTTCTTACTTGAACTGCATGCTGTTTTTTCTAACGAGAGCGGTCTTGTGGATTGGATAGAATTTCTTCAAGAAGACCTTGATGAAACCATCCCAAGATGTGATAGAGCCGGCCGCTAAGCTGTAGAGCCATTTCTTGGCTAAGTCCATAAGAGCAAATGGGACAAATCTCAACCTAATAGCATCATCTGCAAGGTGTGGGATTTTCATCATTAAGCATACTTCCTCAAATTCTCTTATGAAGAAATAAGCATCTTCGGACTCTAAGCCATGAAACTTAGGGAGTGTATTGATGAACTGTGGCTTAAGCTCAAAGTTGTGTTCACCAACCGATGAAAGTTGGATGCAGGATGGAAGTGATGTTCTAATGGGATAGAACCTATCCTGCAAAGATGTCGGTTGATCTATAACCAAATCTGGTCTTGGTTCGAACTTGGGTGGTGATGTGTTTCTAGTTAACCTAGATGAATTAGGGTCTCTTGACCACACTTGCATACACAAACACAATCACAAACAAGTTCACCAATAGTCAAAAAGAGAAAATAACCAAGCCTAGTCTAAGGTAACCTTGACCTAGACAACTCCTAACTGGTTGATTGTCCATAAGAGATATAGTGTAGACATTGACCAAAAGCTAATAAGCCAGGTCAGGGCAAGGTTGGTAGGAAGTTATCTGTCAAAGACGTTCCTTAATTAAGTAACCACCAACCTTCGAGTTTTCGACCCTTAATCCCCTTCCTAGATACTGATTTGGCAGGAGTCAAATTTCAACACCTTCCCCCTTAGGATAATCTCCTAGTGAGTTCGAGATGTCCCTAAGGCCAATGTCTATCAGATTTTACTTAGGCTTAGGTTGTGCGTGCTTGGAGATGGTTTGTGGGCTAAGGAAGGGTAATGACTTCTCCACCTTAACTTGACTTGGGTTTTGCCCTTAGAATTGATTTGTGCAAAGTGTGCAAAATATAGAAAAGTAGCATTCAAAAGCAAATATCACCCAAGAATGTTTCCTAAACTATATGCTATGCATACATACCTTGTCTCCAGCTATCTTCAACAGTATATATAAAATAAACGTAATTAGACAAATACCTAGAATGCAATTCTAAATATTTTTTAAGCAATTAGCAATCACTCAAATTACTGTTGAATTAAAACAGGAATGTTGAATAACAGATATAGCAAGAATATAACGTACAAAAACTTAATTTTTTGCGAGCAATATGACTTGCAAAAAAGAGTTTTAGTAGTCCAATGAAATTTTCAACTTTTGCAACGCAATTTCTTGAAATTCTGTTTCCTACTTTCGAGAGTAGGGGCACAGAATTTGCAAGTCTTCTCTTGCAAAGTTTGAATGCTAGATCTGAATCTTAAAGTCCCTAAAACAACACACCAAACTTGTTAAAAACAAATACACCGTTCCCTCCCTGGCTACTTCGCCAAAAATTGATTGTAAAATCAGAGAGTTAAGAGATTTACCGTGTAGTTTCGGGTCGTGTCCACGAGGACGAATGCGATAGAAGCTTTGCGGTGTTTTGTCTAGTGACAAAGAATTATGCTCGTTTTTTAATTGAAAAGAGAATGGAAAGAAGGGATATGATTAAAAGAGAAATTGCAACTTTGGAGAAGGCTTTGGAGAAGGTGATTTAAAAAGCTTGAAAATTGTTTGGTTGATTTTAATATAAGAAGGAGAAGATCTGGGCTTACTATCTCACTACTCAACCGTTTATTCTTCTATTGAAATCCTTAGTGCCTCAACTTGATCATAGGCAAAACTTAAGGTTGACTTTAGAAAGTTTGAAGTAAAGCATATAAGATGGTTGGAAAAGTTCACTCTTTTCTTTAAGAAACCGTTTTGAATCGAATGTTAAATCATCAAGAAGTTCAAGTATGAGATAAAAACATGTTCAAGAGACATTCTTAAAAGTGGTAAGAGTTTAAAAATCTAAACCCATCCTCATGTGCCTTCAAGAACACTTTCAAGAAGAAAGGCTTTAAGTTAGGCATGCAAATGATTCATTGGGTCTTTTTCATTAAAATCAGAAGAGAAGAAGAATTAGAGAGAGGTACAATAGTGAGCCCAGAAAACGATTTAGCTACTCATGGAAGACAAAGAAAAATGCAAGTAAATATCGCAAGACATACCGTAAAATGAGTGAAAGAAAATGTAGCTCGATCCTTGTATTGATGTCACTTCAATCTTCAAGTTACAAGCACTCAATTTCTCTCTCTCACAGGTATTTGTATTGAACTACAAATTGTAAAATAAAAATATAACTTTTGTACTATCTAACAAAGAGCCTAAACCTTAAAGTATAAACAAAAATTCTAATTCTAGTCTTCGTTCTTTTTCAGTACAAAACAAGCTTTTATAGGCAAAAAAACCCAGAGGGCAGGGAGTGAGGAGATAAGGGGAGCAAACGCTCCCCTTATCTCCACCAACAAGCCGCGAATCTGCGGCTTGGGCCGCGGATCCGCGGCCTGGATGTGGCCAATTGGCCACATACAGGTGGAGGAATAGTTGGCCTGGCTTTGGGCTTCCTTTTGCCTTGTTGGATTTGCTGTTGCAGCTCCCAGATTTGACGAAACGATCTTTGATTTGTTGGCTTCAACCGCTTGATTTGGGAGGATTCATTTCAACCGTTTTCAACCTCTCTGATATGCCAAGATTTGTCCTGATTCTCTGATTTCGAATTTATTCTGAATTAAATGGGCTTTTGGGCTCGTTTCTCTGGCCTATCCTTTAGCAATGGGCCTGCATTTTATAAAGAACAATAGGATTATTAATATGATTTATTTAGATATCAAGAATGGAAATGTGATAATATGTATGCAATATATGTGACCGATCAGAGGGCACGATACAATATTCTCTAAAACTAATTATTTTTTTTATTTGCAGGATCTGATAATAGGAAAACTAGCTGCAGCTAAGGACATATAGCTATCCTGTGCCTCTGCCCTAGAAGGCAGAGCAACATAGCCTACTAAATAGCCACGCAAACGCAGTAATTGCAGTGTTTCCATGGCAATAGTAGATCATTACTAATGATCTTTTGTAGGTTGCTGCAAATTGCAAAGTTCTCTTTACTGCTTTGATAATTTTTATTTGTGATCACCTTGAATACTGCAAATTAATTAACAGTAACTATTAGTTCACTAATTAAAAAATTTTAGACTCTTGCATCATAGGCACGTGTCTATTTAAATTTCTTAATTTCTGTTGAAGAGTGCTGGTGACAAGGTACGTTCGCATTGCATATAGACTAGGAAGCACCCTTGGCTGATTTACTACTTTTGAGTGAATTCATGTCTACTGCTTTACACGTGCACTAAATCATTTTAAGGGCAAAACCCATAAACAAGATAAGATGGGAATGTCATTACCCTTCTTTGGCCTACAAACCATCTCCGTTGCACTCACAACCCTAACCCTAAAATAAAAATTGACTAGATGTTGGCCTTAGGTTAACTCGGATTCATTAAGAGATTGACTGAAGGAGGAATTTGTTCAAAATTAACTCTTGCCAAATCAGTGAAAAAAGGCAGGGGATTGAGGGGCGAAACCCTGAAGGTTGGTGGTTTGGCATAATTAGGCCCGTCTTTGACAGATACCTCCCACCGATCTTGCCACCTACCTGGCTGATTAACTTGTGGTTAAGGTCGGCAATATACCTCCTAAAGACAGCTTAAAGTTAGGAGTCGTCTAGGTCCAGACTTACCGTAGATTAGGATTTCTGATTTTTTATTTTTCTTTTTTCTTGATTGATTGGGTGAACTTGCTATTTAACGTGCATTGCTTGTTTAACTGTGCATGTCTGCTTGGTCGAGAGACCCAGTCATATCTAGACTAACTAAGAACAGTTCACCACCCGAACAAAAACCTGATTCACACATGGCATAACCACCATCACTACAAGATAGGTTCTATCCTCTCAGGACCTCTCTTCCATCTTGCATTTCAGCTCCTCGATGTAGGAGACAACCAATTTGAGCTGAAACCACAATACATCAACACTCTTCACAAGTTTCATGGATTTGAATCTGAGGATTGATCGGTCGCTGATACTGTATATTTATTATCATATTCTCATATTTATTAATAATAAACTCTGTTTTTAATCCTATTTATTGTCTAATTTTTATACAGGCCCATTACTAAAGGAGAAAGAGAAGAGAAGCGAGCTCAAAAGCCCATCAAAATTCTGTTTTAATTAAGAATTAATTCAAATCAAAGATCAGGGCAAATCAAAGAAGATAAAACCAGTTGAATAAGCAGTTATAACAAGATCTTTATAAATCAATTGGTTAAAGCCGAAGATCAAAGGAGGTTTCGTCACCAAAACTGCAAATCTAGTGAGAGTAAAACCATATCGCAAAACCAGGGATTACCACCCCCCGGATGTGGCCACCTGGCCACACCCTGGCCACGAAAACGTAGCCAAAGCTGCATTTCCACGGCTTTGTTGTGTCTGTTGGGGGAGCATTTGCTCCCCCTATCTTCTTATGCTCTCCCTCACTTGGTTTTGCCTATAAATAGTGGTTTTTAGAGAATACAGGGGGCGATCAAGTAGAGATAGGTTCTTAGGCAAGTTTTTCATTCTTTTAGTGCAGGTTTTTATTTTCATTTTACGTAATTTTTATTTCTTTGTAAGATAGGTTAGACTGAGATTCATGTAAGTAAGAGAGAGACTTATGTTGAGAGTGACACTGATGTAACCTCCTCCTTTCTTTCATAGTTTCTACAAGCAATCAAAGGTAACATCTTTATACTTTCTTTGTTTATATGTTCTTCTTCTTTCTACTTTTTCTCTTTTGATTTTGATGAATATCCAAGTGAATCCAGAAGCATCAGTATAGCCATGTTTGTGTGAGTGCCACCGATATTTCATGATGATGTTCTCCTCCTCAAGATTCTGTATCATTTCATTCTTGTTCGTCTTGATATGTAAGGCAAATGGGAATGAGCTCGATCTTATGGGTTATGCGTTGATCGCCTCCGAAGTAAGGTAAAACATGCAAGGATTCCAGGTAAGTAATCAACCAAAGGAGGTAAGTATTTCTTTTAGGTTTTCTTCCTTTCTTTTAACTTTTAGTTTAGATCACCAACACCACAATCTCCCAACTCTTTTATCACTCTTTTTAATTTTTTTATATAAATTTATTTTTCATTTTCTCCACCTTCTCAATCTACCACTTTCTTCTTAACTTAACTTTAACCTAATTTTCTTTTCTTTTTAAGAACTAAAAGAAGATCTTTAACCATTGATTGTAACTTAAAAAAGACAACTTGCTAAAAAAACTTCCATCACTAGTCCCTCCTTGTGGATCATGACCCGCATAGCCAGTTGCTATAGCGGTAGTACTCAGCACCTTGCACTTTTTATTCTTAAGTTCTGAAATTTTGTATTCTTGTGTGCAGGTAAAAATTCAATCAAATTTTGGCGCTGTTGCCGGGGAAGGACGGTAAGTAATTCTCTTTTTAAGTTTACATTTTTTATTAACCTTCTTCTTGTTCTTGGTGTACAGGTTTAATAAGAAAATTTTTACTGCAGTGGACATATAAGTGGCCTTGGACTCTGCTCAAGAAAGCAGAGCTCAGAAGCCCTCAGATATGCTACATTCTAGTGGCAATCTGAGTGAACTACTAACTTGTATTTTTGTAGGTTGGTTGAATTGCAAAGCTAAATTTCTGCAGCTATTTATTTTCTTGATTAACTCACTGTACATACGTTCTAACCTCAACAGCAAAATGATGTTTGTTAAATGCTAAAATGGTTTAGACTTTGCATTTAAGTACGTATCTAATTCATTTACATTTTATATTACTGTTAAAGAGTGCTGGAGAAAAAAGTACGTATGCATAGAATATAGTTTAGGACAAATTCTTGAGTGATTATTTGTTTGTTGAATGTTACTTTTCTATATCCTGCACACTTTGCACAATCAATCTTAAAGACTTGTCCTTTAAACAAAATAAGGTGGGGAAGTCATATTACCCTCCCTTAGCCCACAAACAATCTCCTCACTCACTAACCCAAGCCTAACTAAAACTGAGTAGACGTTGACCCTAGGGACATCTCAGACTCAATAAGAGACTGACCTAAGGGGAAAGTTGATTAGAATTTGACTCTTACCAAATCGGTGTCTAAGGTTGGGGATTGAGGGGGGAAACCCTGAAGGTTGGTGGTTTGGCATAATTAGGCCCGTTGCATAGGCACGGATACCTCCTACTGATCTTACCCCTACCTGGCCGATTAACTTGTAGTCAGATTCGACAATATACCGCCCATGGACAGTTTAACCAGTTAGCAGTCGTCTAGGTCTAAGGTTTACCCTAACTTAGGTTAGATTTTTTTTTTTTGTTTGTTTATTTGTTTATTTTTCTTTGTTTGATTTTGACATTTCTTGTGTGATATAGCTTATAATAATAATTTTTTCAATTTTAATGGTAATCCATGTTACACCGCGACCACTTTTTTGGATATTACCAACCCGACATATCATAACTTTAACCAACCTAGTATACCGATTGGTCTTATCCAAATCAATATATACCCCAGTCCTAATATTATGAATAAGATTGGAATAATCATCACTAATCTTCACAGGGTCAATGAGAATACAACTCCCCGAGTCATATTGTAAACCACCCTACCAGCATCCAGCTTCATTTACTCCTTCTCCCGAACAACCATTAGAAGAATCAATTGACTGAGAAAAGAGGATGGAAGCCTTAGACGAGCTTGAGCGATGAATTCAAATTTTAAAAAAACTCAAAATCCTGTCAAAATTTTCAAATCACAGATCTTACTCTATTTTTCAAGAAAAACATGCCAACTTAGAAAAGAGTATGGAATCCATGATTCAATTCCAAAACGATCCACTCAATATGATAGAAGCAAGACTTAGTAGATTGAAAAACATGTGTAAGAATAAGGAAACTCTCCTGACCCAATCTTTGACTATTCTCAACACTTCTAACCATATTGATGAAAACCAAGAATCATGGTATCTTGAAAACTTTGACCAAGGTTCAATTTCACCACAAAACCTTGAACTTGACCAATATCAACCCATAGACGAATTGGCAAGTTTTCATTTTAATGAGATTGAACATGATATGAATATGAACCCGATCCCCAACTTTGTGATTCAGTTTCCATCTTCGAATCTATGTTGACTACGGTATTCTTACCCAATTTAGACTAATTTTCTGAGCCAACATTTATTTCCGTACTCATAGATCTAGAAATGAAATCACCAATTTTAGATAGTCACATTCCATTGATGGGAAAGAATGTGAATTTCAATTCTTAGATTTGGACTCAACTCTTAAACCAAACTGACTCTCGAACCCAAAGTTGATTTTTTCTAGTTAGTATTGGTCCCTAAACCTATCATTCTTGAGCCGAAGTCAACCATTCCACTAAGTCACATTCTTTTGTTGGACATAGGTATAGACCACGATGACTCCGTGATGATTTTTCAAGACTGGTCATGTCAAGGGAGTAAGTTTAACGATAGGATCTTTCATGATCCTATTCATATTGGGGACTGTAAATATGTAAATAGAAAAGAGGTCAATAAAGGTGGGTTCCGTGAACCACCAGATTATCTTGATTGGGTAGCAACGCTTGACCCAATCAGACCACAACCGGAACCACCACCATAAGGAAATATTTTCCTTCCCTTTCTTCTTTTTTATGCATCTATGCATTAATTCATATATGAGGACAATGCATGAGTTAGGTGTGGGGAGGGTTCTAACATAACTTAGGTTTTCCTTTAATTATTAAACAAATTATTATTAACATTTTCTTTACTTTTAAAAACTTTTTGAAAATAGAAATAATATTTTAACATATTTTTTGTAAGAAATTAAGTCAATTTTAAGGAATAGGAGAATCATAATTAGGATTTCTTATACTTGATCAAAATAAGATTATCTTTTTGATTTCCAAGGTTAGGAAGAGAATTTAGAAAAGTAATTTAGTCTTGATTTTTAGCTTGATGATATATGCATGCTTTATACATTTACACACTTAGGGTTCGAAAATAAAGATTCTTATGCCTTATAAAAAAAAGAAAAAGAAATATATATATATATATATAAATATATATATATATATAATCCTTTGATTAAGCTGGGTATTTGTGCCTTATAAAGTATAAGTATTCCACCTAAAAGAGGTTCATATAATAAAATCCTTAATTTTATGGCCTTATTTGCTCGAGTTCTTAAGTCCTTAAGGTGTTTTCTCACCCGGTGCCCTAAGACCATTCGGTTTGGGAGTCACCGATTAAAGGCTCATTACATGGACAGATTAGAAATCTAATAAAAACTAAGGAATAATATCACAAAAAATAAATAAATAAATAAATACATAAGGCATAAAAGTTAGAGTTAAAGAACCCGTAGTTAAAATTTCATGGTCACGAAGGTACATATGACTTAAGGTAAAGTAATGACTAGATGAGAAGTACAATTTGACTCCTTACTTTGATTGATAACAAATTTTTGAATAGAGACTAAGTTTAGGAATGAAAATTCAATTTTCTTATAGCATATAGATTACTTCAACTCTTACAATAATACTTCAAATATTTTCTCTTTCAAAATGCTTTTTGAAAATACTCACTCTTTGTTTCGCTTTCTTTATGGATTTTGTGGGTTGTAATCCACTGAATACCCTCACGAGATAAAACTCGTCCTCTGAGGAGAACCTAAAGGTGTAACAGCTTGTTGCACATGCTCAGTGCAATCGTGTGACCTACGAAAGTGGTCTAATAATATTTTGTTTAGTTTTTGTTGGCCCAAAGGCTTTCCACTCTAGTTTTGATGATGACTAACTCATGTAGTTATGTGTACTAATAATCTTGTGTTTCAGTCTCAGATCATTAATCAAGATATTAGTTGGTGTTTAGCTTCAACAAGATGATTTGGAAGCTTGCACATGTTGATTCAAGAGCTTAAGCATCAAAG
This sequence comes from Agave tequilana, assembly GCA_038442645.1. Classification (NCBI taxonomy): domain Eukaryota; kingdom Viridiplantae; phylum Streptophyta; class Magnoliopsida; order Asparagales; family Asparagaceae; genus Agave; species Agave tequilana. The sequence continues at coordinate 8,348 of JAVJIF010025421.1, read as the reverse complement.
ATGACATCTAGCACTCATTGGAGTCGAGCTCGGCGAATCAAGTTTTTGGATCGAGTCGACTTGGAGATTGCGCTCTACAAGAAGACTTAGGTATCCATAGTTTTAGTTTGGGTTTAGATCTTAATTGTAAAGATTAGTATAGTATGATAAGCTCAAGTTCACAACACACTTGTTTCACGTTTTGAATATTGGTTTTCGGTTTTGGTTTAACCGATCTTGGTTTTCATGAATAGATTTTATATCAAAACAAGTTACATGGTTTAGTGTATATATGATTTGTTCTATATACATGCATGCTCTATTGCTTAAACAAACTTAGTTTGATATTCTATTTCATGTGTTTTATGTTTTGGTATTTTTATCAAAACATTATTTTGGACTTAATGACAAAAATCATGATATCTATATGTTTCTTGTATATTGAACTTCTATTCATATACAACTTGCTTCAAAGTGTTTAAATATCATATTTTTGTATCATGAATGAGTTTTAGACAATGTGTATTTTCTATTCAAAATACAAGGTTTTAGAAAATACGGTTTTGGTTTTTGGCAAAAATTCTATGACACAAAAATAGTCAAATATGTTTGAAATTTGTGTTAGGATTTTTAACACAAGTTTGTATTTCAATATAAAATGATAAAACTATTTTTGTGGAATTTTAGAGATTTGTAGGATTTATTGGAATATTTTTTACCACTGTTTTTCTGACCCATTTATAGGCTGACAGGCCTGGTCGGTCGACCGAAGCGGTCGACCGCACCAAGGGCCGGTCGACCGGTTCGGTCGACCGACGTGCACAGACCTGTGCACGTCTGCAGCCCAATGGGCCGGTCGACCGAAGCGGTCGACCGACGGAGAGCTGTTTGCTCTCTGGAAATTTCGGTCGACCGAGGGCGGTCGACCGGCAGCTGTAACGTTCGAAAATTCGAACGTTGGGCGGTCGACCGGACCGGTCGACCGGCAGGGTAAAACTGGCAATGTTTTGTTAAACGGCTATTTTCTGAAATTGCCTATAAATAGCCCATTTGAAAGAGGTTTTCTCTAAGATTTTTGTGCGAATTTTTCCACTCTCTCAGGTGTTTTTACAGCATTCAAAATAGGTTTTTGAATCCATTGAACAATCTTTTTGAGTTTTGATTTAGGGTTTGAAAAATCAAAGAAAAGGGTTTTGGGAAAAGCTTTTTGAATTGAACTTCTCTATATTGGTTTCACTTATTCCCAAAGGTTTTTCTTTGTATTGCTGGTTTCAAATCCCTTGATTTTCCACACTTGAGCAAAAATCTACTATCTATATCTATAGGATATTTGTGTGGGAAGAAGAAATTGTTTGTGGTTGTTGTTGTGACCACCAAGTTGTAACCCAATCCTTCTTAGCTTTGTGCTTTGGGTTGTATCCCTCTAGTTGAGAGGTGATCCTTGTATTGGTTGGTGATTGGGAGTTTGTTGTATTGGTTTGATATTTAGCCTCAAGGAGGAGGTTGTGATTGTTGGAGTTTGCCTCAAGGAGGAGGTTGTGTTGGTTGACTTGGATTTGTGCCTCAAGGAGGAGGTTGTAAAGAGAGGAGTTGGGTACTCTTTGTAAAGGGTCCTAGGTGGACGAGCTAGTGGAAATCCTTCGTGTGTCGAAGGCGGGGATGTAGAGCTGGGTGCTCGAACCTCGATAACATATCCTTGTGTTTGCGTTTGATCTATTGGCTCTCTATCTCTCTCTCTTTACTTTGTGCCTTGCATTTCTACTTAGTTTGCACATTCATATTGCTTGGCTTGGTTGTGTGTGCATCACTTGTTGATCACACTTGAGTGTATTTGCTTTAAGTTTTAAATTCCGCATTTAGTTTATAGATTAGCATTGTCACCTATTCACCCCCCCCTCTAGGTGACTTTTCAATTGGTATCAGAGCTAGTGCTCCTGATATTAGGTTTAACGACCTAGGAGTGATCTTGGTTTGCTAATCTTCATTTGCATTTTCATTTGCACTCATACTAGTTTGGACTCATGGCTAGCCCTCCTATGTTTGACCATTTTAGACTGATACTTGGAAGGTTGACATGATTAGACATTAAAAGGACTAGGACATTTAGTTTATCAAGCCATCACTATAGAATCCCTCCCTAATAGTAGCAAGCATAAGAAGGCTAATGCATTAGCCCTTAGGACACTTCTAGCATCTCTAAATGAACATCTTTTACCTATTTTTGATCGCTATGATTCGGCTTTTGCAGTTTGGAGCATCTTAACGTTCGAGCTTCCAAGGATCATCAACAATTTGAGGAGATCCAAGAGAGACATGTCCAAAGATAAATGCCTCATGGTCCAAGGGAAGAACTCCCTTGAGGTACAATCGGATTCCCCTCTAGATGATAGCTCTAGCTCTTATTGCCATGGATGTTTTGAGGTTCAAAATTTAAATGTTGAACTTGCTTCTAAGCTTGAAAAATTCTTGGAAAAACATAACTCTTGAAAGAAAAACATTTGATTTACAAAAAGAAATGAAGGATTTATGCTCTACTTTTGAAACCGTTTTGCAAGAGAAGGAAGAGATTACTAGTGAATGTGACTCACTTAAGTCTCAACTCGACATTGCTTTAAAAGAAATTGAAGTTTTAAAAGGCAAAAATGATTGTGATGATATTTGGAGCACAATGAGATTTTATCCTCAAGATTGGATGTGTTTTCAAAGAAAACCTTACTTTGAAAAATAAAAATTGATTCAATTACAAAAGAATTGGATTTGGTTTTGATTAAAAATAATTCTTTGCAAAAAGAGATTGATGTTTGCCATGCTAATGTTGCTTCATGTTCTAGCACACCTATTGCATGTTCCACTTTATCTTCTAGCATAGAAAATGATTTAAATGTTTTGAAGAAAAGTGTTGATAGTTTGGGCTCCACTTTGAGCCTTTGTGCCATGAACCACACACGTTTGGAGACCTTGGTTCGCAAGAAATAAGCTCCAACCTTGCATGCACACTCATCTAGGCATACACATGCTTTTCATGATCACCATTATCATATGTATGCTCACGTGTACACATGTACACATTGTGGTCGTAAAGGCCACCTTGCTAGATTTTGTTATGATCGCATTTATAATGAAAATTTAGCAACTAATTATGTTTGGGTGAGAAAAGATATTAACCCCCGTGGACCCACAAGAAAATAGGTACCAAGATCCACCTCTTTGATGTTTGATGTAGGTGGAGGCTCTCGCATTACGTGAGAGATTTGGTGCCTTGAGGTGGACGCGTTCTAAGCCTAAAAGAAAATCATTTGGATGCTTCACTCTCAAGGAGATTTGGTGGGAGGACCACCGTGGTTTGGAGAACTAGAGATACACCTTCATCGGTTTTGGTATCATTCTCTAACTCCATTTTTTTGCATGCTTTTACATGCTCATCTATTCATAGCATGTTTATTTCAATGTTCATTATGCTTATGCTATGTTAGTTAGATTAGTGTTATACATGTTTAGTACTTGAGCACCCAGGCTTCATATGGATTTATATTTAGTGCCTCACCTTGTTTTAGAACTAACATGTATGCCCTAGATCTAATGCACATACATTTGCATTATGACCATTTGGATGCTTATGATTATATGATGATTTGTTTTGATGACTCATGTTTTAGTATGACATATGCCATGTTTGTTAGACCCTTGACATGCATGTTTAGCTTATGAGATCACCCATATTTTGTGTTCTCTTTGTGTTTTAGCTATCATGTTTATCATAGATCTAATGCACATGTCTTTGTCATGCAAATCATATGGTTGACTATGACTTTGTTTTATAATTCATGTTTTGATTATCATAATGGATTATGATTCCCGTTTTATGCTTCTTGTTTTGATTACTTGCTTGAATGATAGTTTTCATTAAGACTAGGATTATACTTGTACAACTAGTGAGCTACAAATAGACCTTTATATATGTTTGTGCTAAACGCTCATTTGTATTCACTTGATGTACTAGTATAGTCTAGTTTGATGATTCTTGCATTTGACTTGTATTCATCATTTTACATATTTCATTTTAACTTCATGTATATGTCCATCTTGTCCAAACTATCATTTATACATATACATCCTTGAGCCACGTGCCTTCATGCATATACTCTTGTGGACTCATTGTGTTTAGGATATGTATGTATACTTTAGTTTGTACATGACATACATATGCCTTGAAGTTTAAATCGTTTTGATGATTTTCATGTTTTTTTTTGGTAATTCCTATTAGTAATGAAAATCTAGTTTTTCGTGTTTTCAAGGAATTTCATTGAGCTTAATTGAATATTTTCATGATTGTATGTATCACATAACACTTGTTCACTCACTTTATTAGTTTAGTCATGACTTGTTTTCATGTGAACTTGAATGAGCTTTATGGATTTTGAGTGTTTAGTGATCATGTGATTTTCATGTTTCATGAAAAATATTTTTGTGTTATTCCTCACTTGAAGGATTTCATACTAGTTAACAAGTTTTTCATTTAACTAGTTGCGATATTCTTCATTTTGGTAGAGATTTTCAAACAAACCTTGATTTCAAATTTATTTTTGAAAACCCCTACCATCTATGGGCGGTTGGATGGGAGACCATGATCAAGTATGTTTCTTCTTGAAAATCATTTAAGACTTATCTTGATGGGTGGTAGTTGATATGAGTTATACACTTGACCTTACTTTTGTTATTTCAATTGGTATCATTGAGTTCTTTCAATTGGTATCAACATGACTTCTTTATGTATACTCATATGTCTTTGTTTCATATAGTATCAATTTCAATTGGTATCTATTTCTTACATACTTATATAGATGATTCTTTTGTGCCTACTACATTCCTATGTTTTAGAGCACAAATTTTGACTATGTTAAGCTTGAGTTTTCAATGTATATCATGTTTCAATTAAGTTAATCTTCAATTGGTATCTTATTTCAAGCCTATGCATAAGTTTCTTTGGTATTTCATAAAGGGGGAGAAAATTCGTATTTTGTATTTCAATTAGTATTTGTTTGCTTTCCACTCCCTAACTTTATGATGAAAAATGATTGGAAAATTTACATTGTTGTGTTATTGGTATCTAGAAGCCATTTGTGTTAAAAATTTCTTCAATTGGTATCTAGAAGCCATTTGTGTTAAAAATTTCTTCAATTGGTATCTAGAAGCCATTTGTGTTAAAATTTTTTTTTTCAATTGGTATCTAGAAGCTATTGGTCTACTTAAATTTGTATCAATTTGTTTTATAGTTTACATTGCATGTTTTCATTTTGATATAAAATTCTTGTTTCAATGCCTTGTATAATTTTGGTATTGGCATTCCTCAATTAATTTTCAATTGGTATATAATGCATGTTTTAGTTAATTGGTATTTAATTGGTATCAAAAATTTGTTTTTACACTTTGTTGATGAGTGACAAAAAGGGGGAGAGGAATTTGTAGTTTATATGCATGGTTGATTTATGCATATGGTTTTGTTGGTTCATATGGTTTTGTTAGTTTTCATTGGTATTGATTATTGGTTTGATTATTGGTATCAAGAGCAATAATAATAATATGTTTTGTTTTGTTTTGGTATGTTTATTATGTGTTTGAGAACATTCATTGCATATCTTATATATTTTATTGTGATGCATGAGTTAAGGGGAGCTTCTTTGAAGCTTTACTTTAATCCATGCATATATAACTCCATGAGTTTTGTCATCATCAAAAAGGGGGAGATTGTTGGCCCAAAGGCTTTCCACTCTAGTTTTGATGATGACTAACTCATGTAGTTATGTGTACTAATAATCTTGTGTTTCAGTCTCAGATCATTAATCAAGATATTAGTTGGTGTTTAGCTTCAACAAGATGATTTGGAAGCTTGCACATGTTGATTCAAGAGCTTAAGCATCAAAGATGACATCTAGCACTCATTGGAGTCGAGCTCGGCGAATCAAGTTTTTGGATCGAGTCGACTTGGAGATTGCGCTCTACAAGAAGACTTAGGTATCCATAGTTTTAGTTTGGGTTTAGATCTTAATTGTAAAGATTAGTATAGTATGATAAGCTCAAGTTCACAAACACTTGTTTCACGTTTTGAATATTGGTTTTCGGTTTTTGGTTTAACCGATCTTGGTTTTCATGAATAGATTTTATATCAAAACAAGTTTACATGATTTAGTGTATATATGATTTGTTCTATATACATGCATGCTTCTATTACTTAAACAAACTTAGTTTGATATTCTATTTCATGTGTTTTATGTTTTGGTATTTTTATCAAAACATTATTTTGGACTTAATGACAAAAATCATGATATCTATATGTTTCTTGTATATTGAACTTCTATTCATATACAACTTGCTTCAAAGTGTTTAAATATCATATTTTTGTATCATGAATGAGTTTTAGACAATGTGTATTTTCTATTCAAAATACAAGGTTTTAGAAAATACGGTTTTTGGTTTTGGCAAAATTTCTATGACACAAAAATAGTCAAATATGTTTGAAATTTGTGTTAGGATTTTTAACACAAGTTTGTATTTCAATATAAAATGATAAAACTATTTTTGTGGAATTTTAGAGATTTTGTAGGATTTATTGGAATATTTTTTACCACTGTTTTTCTGACCCATTTATAGGCTGACAGGCCTGGTCGGTCGACCGAAGCGGTCGACCGCACCAAGGGCCGGTCGACCGGTTCGGTCGACCGACGTGCACAGACCTGTGCACGTCTGCAGCCCATGGGCCGGTCGACCGAAGCGGTCGACCGACGGAGAGCTGTTTGCTCTCTGGAAATTTCGGTCGACCGAGGCGGTCGACCGGCAGCTGTAACGTTCGAAAATTCGAACGTTGGGCGGTCGACGGGACCGGTCGACCGGCAGGGTAAAACTGGCAATGTTTTGTTAAACGGCTATTTTCTGAAATGCCTATAAATAGCCCATTTGAAAGAGGTTTTCTCTAAGAATTTTTGTGCGAATTTTTCCACTCTCTCAGGTGTTTTTACAGCATTCAAAATAGGTTTTTGAATCCATTTGAACAATCTTTTTGAGTTTTGATTTAGGGTTTGAAAAATCAAAGAAAAGGGTTTTGGGAAAAGCTTTTTGAATTGAACTTCTCTATATTGGTTTCACTTATTCCCAAAGGTTTTCTTTGTATTGCTGGTTCAAATCCCTGATTTTCCACACTTGAGCAAAATCTACTATCTATATCTATAGGATATTGGTGGGAAGAAGAAATTGTTTGTGGTTGTTGTTGTGACCACCAAGTTGTAACCAATCCTTTCTTAGCTTTGTGCTTTGGGTTGTATCCCTCTAGTTGAGAGGTGATCCTTGTATTGGTTGGTGATTGGGAGTTTGTTGTATTGGTTTGATATTTAGCCTCAGGGAGGAGTTGTGATTGTTGGAGTTTGCCTCAAGGAGGAGGTTGTGTTGGTTGACTTGGATTTGTGCCTCAAGGAGGAGGTGTAAAGAGAGGAGTTGGGGTACTCTTTGTAAAGGGTCCTAGTGGACGAGCTAGTGGAAATCCTTCGTGTGTCGAAGGCGGGGATGTAGAGCTGGGTGCTCGAACCTCGATAACATATCCTTGTGTTTGCGTTTGATCTATGGCTCTCTATCTCTCTCTCTTTACTTGTGCCTTGCATTTTCTACTTAGTTTGCACATTCATATTGCTTGGCTTGGTTGTGGTGCACACTTGTTGATCACACTTGAGTGTATTGCTTTAAGTTTTTAAATTCCGCATTTAGTTTATAGATTAGCATTGTCACCTATTCACCCCCCCCTAGGTGACTTTTCAGTTTTGTTATTTTGCTCGAGGAGGAGCAAAAGATAGGTATGGGGGTGTGATCGGTTGCTGATACTGCATATTTATTGTCACATTCTCATATTTATTATATATTAAATTCTATTTTTAATCCTATTTTGTTTAATTTATATGCAGGCCCATTACTAATAGAGAGAGAAGAGAAACAAGCCCAAAAGCCCATCAAAATTCTGATTTAATTCAGAATTAATTCAAATCAAAGATCAGGACAACCAGGACAAATCAGAGAAGATAAATCAGTTGAACAAGCCGTTAAAATAAGATCTTTACACAATCAATTGTTTAAAGACAAAGATCAAGGGAGGTTTCATCAAATCTAGGACCCAAAACTGCAAATCCAGCGAGAGATAAAACCATATCGTGAAAGCAGGGATTACCACCCCGGTGTGGCCGCGTTTTCGCGGCTTTGTTGTGTCTGTTAGGGAAGCGTTTGCTCCCCCTATCTTTGTACGCTCTCCCTCACTTAGTTTTTTGCCTATAAATACTGGGTTTTCAGAGATACAGAGGGCGATCAAGCAGAGATAGGTTCTTAGGCCAGTT
>JAVJIF010025420.1:0-71267 GCA_038442645.1 Agave tequilana | reverse complement strand
ATATGGTCTAAAGAGTATGCTTGAAAAAATATGGAAGAAAAAGTAAAAAGTCGCACCGTCAGCCTATATAACATAAAAAAGAAGCGTTAAGTTATAGTTTGCAGGAATCATTTGAGAAAGAAGTTTAAGTCCTAAACAGAATTAAGGTTAGCTTGAAACCCCACTATTTTTACTATCATAAACCAATCAATTTACCAGATTGTTATATTATGCAAGAGCCTGTAACCGTTACAGTAAAATGATAGCTTAACTAAAACCCGTTGAGCTTGTGAACCTGTTAACATTCAGTTACATTAGTTATGTACATAGCAGTTGATCTTGTTCAACTTGGTATTAGAGAAGCAAACGCATCTCTCCGTGGAATGGATCCATAAAAACTAAGCTTTGGATAAAAACCATATAAAGCAGGTTTCCAACCCAGATAGATCAAAATGAATCTGAAATTGCATCACGCATCAGTTTTGGCCAATTTTCAGACCTTGCGCTTAAGATGTTTTATGCAGCCTTTCCCCAACTTGTTTAGAAAATCATAACACAGTTAAAAGCATGGATGAAAATTTTGGCAAGGATGCCAATTTTGTTTTCTAAAAAAAAATACAGGGAGGAATTAAAATCATAAATATTTACACTTCCTAGGAGTAGGCTGGTTCAGGGATGAAGTTGTATTGCAGTAAAAACACTCTCATAATCCTATTTAACTTTTTTTGTCACTTTTTTCTTCTTGCTTGAGTAGAATTTAGGTCAGAATGAAGGTCACGAGATGTTTGGCTAAAAAATACATACAAATCGGAGCAGACAAAAAGGGTTGAAGCTAACCAATATGATGTGCTTGCATACAAGAAGGCAAGCAATAGAAATGAATCAGATGATAATCTAGTAAAGAATAGGATGGTTCTAACAAGAACCAGACATGATCAACCAAATAAGTGGTCTCTTATGCACGGTCAAGAGCCTACTAAATAATAGACAAACCATTTTATACTTACCCCAATAAAGAAATGTACCCACATGGGTCCTTTCACATATTTCCTCACGATGGGCATAGCTGCAACAAAACCAAAATTTATGGTAAATATTTAAAGGTTTATGTCAACTTGTGCATGAAATTAACAAACTATATATGTAATGGAACCCCAATCAAAGATGTGGCATTTTCAGGTGGAAATACAAGTTGCAATTCATATAATTATTTATTGAATTTATAAAAATGGGTGATTATCACAAGTTACTGAACATGTATAATGTACTGTGTTATACAAAAATGAAACAAAGAAAGAACTAATCGGGCAAATAAATGGAACAAATAATCTCTAGAATATATGCTATCTTATACCAGTTCTCACTTGAGGAGTCTGGGTCAATGTTTCAAATGAATAAAGCTGAGAGGAAAAAAAATTCACTTTCACTTTTCATCATTAACATGTTGAGCATATCCTTGTTATCTATCTATCTATATCCCTGTCCAAAGAATTTCTTAACAAGAAAAAACAGATAACGAAGACATAAGGATGTGTGTGCGCGCGCAGCGTGTGCGCGCACAGAAATGCATACACACGTATATACTCCCCTTCCACTAATAATACTTATATATTAACAGATGAAAGATCCTTTCCGAAGCATAATTTTTAGATCATTAAAATAGATAGAAATATAAACTATATATTCCAATAGATGGATAAATTTTCAATTGGTTTCTGATATGAACTACTAGAAAGTAAACACAGAACATATAGAGAAGTAAAAGCAATGGATAAGCGACAGTTCCTACAGTTATTTTAGGATCAGAGGAAGAGCTGATGAATATTGAAACTTGTTAAGCCATGACATCATGACATCAAAGATTGCTCTTAGTCTATGAGTTTTTAATCCAAAAGAGAAGGATAGAAAGGAGATTGGATGTAGCTCAAACTATAAAATTAATTGGATAAACACAAAGGAAACTTTGGGAAGTACAAAAAGTTAATCCATTTGATACCCATACATACAACATCCGGCTGGTGCTCTCTGGACCTCTTTGTTCCTAGTGAGCTGCTTTCTTCCTATGGATATGGTTATTCCACTTTCATAATCAAGTGATATCTCAGCTAAACATTCGTCTAACCACTCTACTTTCCACTGCTTGCCCCCCAACCCTGCTCCCTGTCACAAATACTGTGCACCTGGATTGGCCTGAAGTGCAGCTATTCATCAATAAAAAAAAATTCACGCTTACCGATATAAAGGTTATGGCAGTGAAACTTAGCATGAGCTAGTCCAATTACTTCAGGCTCCATTGTCTGAACCTTGTGTCTGTTGTAATTGAAGTCCAGTAGACTGACCCGTGTGACTCTGCCTATATTGGTCCCTGTAACTTCCAACTAAAATATTCCATTCTACTGTTTGGTCTGTGATCAGACTACTTATCAAGATACATCCTCTAGTAGACAGTAAATTCCAGCCCATCAGCTCCTCTACCAAAAAAATCCTCAAATTCCACATTGCTGGTATTTTCAGAAGGGAAATGAACTGGCATCTACAATAAACACTAATTTCAATCTTTCTAGTTTTTCCCAAAATAAACCTGAAATGAAATACTGTAACCTAATAACATTACTTGTAGTATCACAGAAATGATGTATGTCTTTTTTGGATTGTGTTCCTTGAGATTTTCTCTCCGTTCCTATATCTATCTACAATCTACATGTCAAGTACAGCATAGGTTCTAGTCTCTACAAACAAAAGAAGGGGGGAAAAAATCATATTAGCCCTAACCACTCCAACAAATAAAATAGCCATACAGAAAAAATGGCATAATGAAAAAAGAGTAGACCCAGTAAATAAACACGCTAAATGATTTTTTCAGGATCTACTGAGCTAATCAGCAACCTTTATCACCAAAAACGCACATACTTGAATATTCTAATAGTAACCATCAGGCAAACAACTAGGCTAGGACTCTTATTTACCTAAACTTATAATATAGTTCACGCGAACAACAAAACATCCAGCCAATTTAACAAAATCTAACGCAATAATCGTAATGAAAAGAACATACCGTGGTTAAATCCATAGAAGGCGCTTGCTGTCCCACCAACGGCAGAACCAATCTAAACCCAACAACAAACAACCACAAATAATTAACATAAATAAACAAATACATAAATCCCTTTAAGGCCAATAGTTTCAAATCACTTAATCTCATAAACGAATTCAATTGAAACAATTTGGTAGTAAAGACTTAGTACCGTAGAAAAGCTGTCTCGGATCAATGGGGCGACAGTCCAATTGCTCGTTTCCTTCCATAATTTCAAAAGGTTTTCAGGGAACCATCAAAACAAATAGTTTAAAGCGAAAAAGATCACGACTTGACGAGAATATTAAGAGAGAAAGAAAGATACCATGTCCTTGGAAAGAGGCCCTGCACAGTGAGAGCATGTAGAGGGGCGAGAGCTTCGATCCGCCATGGCAGGAACCTTTTTTCAAATTGGATTACAGAAGAAAAGAAAAGATGAGGAGGAAGAGAAGGCGCCGGGCTCTTGTGAGAGACAAGACAAGGGTGTGAACGGGTCGGTTTTCGGGTCGGATACTTTAATTCATCCCTGTCGTTATTGGTGGGACGCCAACTGATTGATCAGGAAGAGTAAAGAGAGGAAGGAGTGGAGAAGAAGAAAGAGAGTTGAGACTACTCTATCACTAGCGGATGAAAACGTACAGACGAATGGACAAAAAAAATTTCTATATAAGTGACGAGAGAAAACCTTCTTTTGATCGGTTTTAATAAATCAAAACTCTGAATCTTGTTCAATTAATGAAGATCCATACCCAGAGCCATTTTATAGTCGAGTTCTGCGAGTGGGATCTGAAGAGAAAAATAATTAGGGTCATGCTCTTTTTGTTAAAAGGGTGACCCCCGTGGCGAAAATCATTTGCAATGCATGAGAGCTCTGGGTTTTAGACCTCGTTTGCTTTTGATTATAGCTAATTCTCATGAAAACAATAAAAATGCTAGTAAAACAATAAAGTTACTTTGTGTTTTTTGATCTTTTCATCGTTAAAAGGATAGTGACAGTATAATCTTATCTTATTGGATCCTTTGCAATTGGTTAAGACTGTAAGGGTGTTTGGTTCGCGGGAATTCACTTGAAAATTTAAAATTCTTACTTAAAATTCTAGCATTTGGCATAATAATCATTAGAATTCTCAGAAATATAGAATTCTTGAGGGCATTAAATTACTCCAATTTATAGAAATTTAATTCTCATCATAATAGGTGGGTATTTATAATTCTTACTCATCAGGCATTTTTCTCACTTTTTCCTTCTTATTCTTATAGGTCTCTCTTTTTCTCTCTCTCGAACTAGGAATATACTCTTAGCAAAGAATTGTAAGAGTCTCATCGTCTTCTCTCAACTCAAACTATAGATCATGTGCTCTCTTCTACCTCCTCCTCATCTTTCTTCTCTTTTTTACTCTTTTATCAAAAAAAAATTTCCTTCCTTTTCCCTCTACGCTATTGATGTGTGTTAATTTTTTTTAAGCATCTTCGAGGAATATAATCGTTTTTTCTTGAAAGAAAACCCTAGATCAGAGGCCAGGTACTCTCATTTTTTATCTATATTTAGAGTTTTAGGATTTTATTATCAACACTAAGGCATATCATTTACCTTCCCGGTTATTTAGTACCTACAGTTAGGGTAAAGATTAAGATTAGAATCAACCACCCATCTGCTACCTGAGAACTTAACTTACATAGTTTTATGAAAGTTGTTTGTTACTTTTTTTTATCCATAATATTCTCAAATTTAATTAATGAAACAGTTTCAGTAATTAATTGAAAGATAATTTAGTGAAAATTGTTTGTTACGGAATCGATCGAAACAAAAAAAAATATGCAATTGATCTTTGAAGAACCTCCTCAGTCTATTAAATTATACAGAGAGGATAGGAAAAAAAGGAGAAAAGAAAAAGAAAAGAAAAACTAATCTTGATGAGACCTCGTTATCTCCTTAATCTTGGACACGAGAGATGATCAAAACAAGAAGAGAGGAAGGATTTCTCTCAGGGGCGTGTTGATAGCGTTGTGAGGTGCAAAGTCGAGTAAGGGTTTTGGTTATTTCTCTCGGGGACGAAATTGGTCTTTGAATCGAACCAAACCGGTTTATTCTTCGCATGAATCTCGACCGCCCATTAACATCTAAAACAAACCTCCTCAGTTGTTTTTCCTTCTCATCTTATAATACCTTCTTCACTAGATCATTACTCTCTCTGTTATTTGTGAGTGTGTGTGTGTGCGGTGTGTGTGAAAATGATCTTATGAGAATAATTTTCAAACTGAACTTCGTGAGAACTCTACGGTGAGCTACCTCATAGATGATCCGAACCGTTCATCTTTCTCTACATACTCAAATTAGGCTAATAATGAATTCACGCGATTTCAGATATGTATATATATGTGTGTGTGTGTGTGTGTGTGTGTGTGTGTGTGTATATGTGTATATATATATATAAAGAGAGAGAAAAATATATCAGATGGCAGCTGATGGAGTTTATTGATTAGTCTACAGTTCTGCATTATTATATCACATTTTCCTACTGATTTATGAATAATATATCATTTTTATTTGTGTTTTGGTCTACTTTGCAGATAAATCAAGAGTTTAGGGCAAAAGGGTAATAAGAGCTTAATTAAACTCATTTTCAGGTAATTAAATCCGCATTTCTTGGAGGCCAAGCAATAGAGCTTCTAGAAGATGCATTAAACCTAGACCTTTATGCACGTCAGACGAATATTCGGACGAAAATACCCGAATCCAGGTATACCAAGAAGGTCCTCGAAGCGACGGAATATGCTCGCCAAAATCAGGGATTTAAATCCCTAGTTTGGCCGCGTTTTCGCGGCTATATAGGAGAACCACGCGTCGATTTTTGACGCATGGCCTCGTATCGTCTTCTGGAACCTCCTTTTGCCTATAAATACCCCTGCAGAGATCTGAAACGCAAGCAGATTGAAAATAGGCTAGGTTTTCTCTCTTTTAGTGTAGTGTAGGTGTTCTTCTTTCTTTCGTATTTTTATTTTGTTTTTAGATCATATATTAGGGCTGAGAGATTTAGAGAGAGAAAGAGAGAGATTGATATAATACATGGTGACAATCTATGTAAAGGTGTCTCCTTTCTTCTCCATTGTAATCTTCTCCATCTTCTACATGATGCTTAGCTAACTTTTCTTCTCATGGCAATCTAACTACTAACCACTAACTATTTAACCACTTACTTGATAATCCACACGAATCTAATAGTCTTTACAAGGTCTTGCTCTTACAAGAGCCATTGATGACTCATGATGATGGATCCTAACATTCTAACATTTCTAATATCTAACCCACTAACTTGCTCACTTGCAATGTCTTCTTTATTTCATGCTCACCTCAACCGGTTTTGATGATTTAATAGTACCTTGCAACTTGTTGTGTGGTACGGATGTGTTGTTTGAATGTTGATGAATAATCTTATGTTTCATGCTTTGTATCATCCCTTGAAGCCAAGGATTAGTGATGGCCAAGGATCCATGTGAGGCAACTATCACTAAGAGGTTAGCATGGCTAGTGGAGCAATTAGTAGTTAGTAGCCATGAGTTTTCTTTATCTTGTTTTAAAAGTCAATTTCCAAACTCTTTTATCATTTTTTCAAAACCTCTTCTTATTTCATTTTCTTTTATCTCTCATTTTCTACTTTCTTATTTTGCTTTACCAATTCACAATCATTTCTTGTTTTGTTTTCACATCGATGTTTTCATAATCTTCTCCCTTATTTCTTTTCTTTTTCTCATTCTTTAACAAAGAAGGAATTGTTAGCATAACACGTGAACGGACTGTTAATGCTTCTATCGCCTCCCGTCCCTATGGATTCGACCCGTTGAGCCAATACTATAACGGAAGTATCAAGGGAATATTAGCACACATATACATAATTTCACTAATTTCACAAAACACACATTTTCGAGTGCTGGTTCCGTCCCGATCAAAATTTTAACGCCACTAAACTTACGTTTTTGTTAACATTTTCTTCTCTGTTTTGGTGTGCAGGGCAATTTTTATAGAATTTTTACATTGCAGAATTCTACTCTTGTTTGCCTCTCCCTGCTCTAGAAAGCAGAAAGCCTACTTCCATAATTGTGCCGCGAAAACCCAAAGAAAGCCGCGAAAAAGCAGCATTTGTGTGGCATTTGGATTTCATCTTCTATAGGTTCTTGCAAGTTGCATATATTGATATATTCTGCTCCTAATTTTTTTCCTTGATTGCCTACACACTATAATAAATTAAAAAACTAAAATACGGTATTTTGGTCGCTTTTAAAATAGTTTAGACATTTGCATTAAGGCACATGTCAATTCAATTCCAATATATTGTATTTTATTCTTGAAATCACCTAGAGGGGGGGTGAATAGGTGATGGCTATAAGTAAATGGCACAAATGCGGAATTTAAAATTTAACTAACACAAACAGCTCAAATAAAAGACTTGCAATAAATGAAGCAATTAATAGTGCAAGAATTAAGGAGTTTAGAGTTTAGAGAAATTTGAGCAAACGCAAACACGCCGATATGTTTTCGAGGTTCGAGCCACGCTCTACGTCCCCGCCTTCACACTTGAAGGATTTCCACTATTGAAGATCCCACCGGATCACCAATACAAGGACACACTTGTCCTATCTCTCGTGATGCCGTAACACCACCCGGAGCACACTAGCTCACTTGAGGCCGATGCCTCTACAACTTCACTCAATAAGAAGATGATCACACTTGATCAAAAATTCACTCACTCGCACAATCCTAGAACCAATTTGTAGATGTAGACTTATGGGATTGTGTAGTGCAAAAGCTAGTGAGAAGTAGAGGTAAAGACTTCAAATGTGTGTATAGAAATTAGGGCTTTTAGAGAGAAATTCTTTTCTAAATGAAAGCTTGTAAATCTTTGAAAAACTCTTGTAAAAATATTCTTGATAGTTGTCTAATCATATAGAAGTGACCTCCTATTTATAGGGTCAAAAATGCCTTCAGAGATTCGTTGGGATCAAGTCCCAAAAGAAAATCTGTCAGAAAATAGAGCTGTTGGAATCTGTCAGAACTTCTGACAGAGTTCGGTCGACCGGGCCGGTCGACCGCCAACGGTCAAAAATCCGACCGTTGGGGCTCTGCGGTCGACCGCCCGGTCGACCGAATTTAACCGAGAGCACTGCACAGTTCTCGGTCGACCGGGTCGGTCGACTGATACACACATGCACAGAATGTGTGCATCGGTCGACCGTACGGTCGACCGGATGCTGTCAGTTCTGAAAAATCAGAACTGCCAGAATCCAGAAAACTCGATTTTTTGGGTATAGGTCTAAGATATAAAGTTTTGGATCTTGTAAACACTAGAGTGTGAGCACATGTCACTACTCTAATAGGTTAAAACATTTTGATAGAAATTCCTTTGATAAAAACTTGTTTTTCCAAATATTATTTTTCCAAAATTTAGAGTTTCTAAAACTTATTTCCAAAAACATGTTTATCTTTAACTCTAACTTGGAATAAAATTTTGAAACTTATTTTGAAGTCTAGAACCAATATAAAAGTGTGTGTAAGTGTAAATCCCATAACTCTACTTCTATCAACTAGGTTTTGACAAAATATCTAAAAATGAAAAATACAAATACAAATCTTGTTATTCTTCATAGTCTTGATCTTGACTTTGGTCTTTTCTTCATCGTCTTGTTCCCGAAGCTTCCTATTGTGCTTGACTTGGGAATGCAAATCTTTGGCGAACTCCAAACTTGTGAGTATTGATTGTGGAGCCGTCAAATCAACCTATTTTAACCTGAAATTCTTTTCAGCAAACATTGTTAAATACATAACTAGATATGGTTTGTTATCATCAAAATATCCATCAAGATATAGGGCTAATGGCCTTTGGGCCAACAATCTCCCCCTTTTTGATGATGACAAAACATATTTAGTTATCACAAATAATTTGGGTAGAGACTTCAAATGAAGCTCCCCCTCAACACATGCATATAATAAAACATCATACTCAGGCATATAAATGTTGCAAAAGATAACAATCCACGCCAACACATTTTCATGACATAAAAGAAAGTGAAAAACACATGTTTTTAAAAGAAAGTACCACAAACAAGTAGATAACATAAACAAGTAGTCCACACCAAATACATGTCCAGTCACAAAATATAAAGTCAAGTGCATCAAAAGTACATCACAAAAAGTACATCAAAAGAGTCTCTCCACAAATAACTCTCCCCCTTTTTGACATCATCAAAAATAGGGGAATGTTACTCTCATCACTGGGTAGCATCGTCGTCCTCATCATCTTCCTCTTCTTCCTCGTACTCAGATGAAGATGAGCTCTTTTTAGCGTCCATCTTCTTGTCGCCATCGTCTTCCTCTGAAGAAGACGAAGAAGAAGAAGAAGGAGCTACCTCCGTTGGATCAACGCCGAGCACCTTTGGCCGAGGTGGGGGACCAGATGAAGGAGCTCTGGTAGGAAATGGAGGACCGGTGGAGGGAAGGGGACGAGCAATAGTAGTGGGATCAAGAGGAAACATGTCGAATTTCGAAAACAGAGCCTCAAATTGCATATCCATGAATCTCATGGAGTCAGCAAAATAAGACATATCGTTACGAATTTCACGGATCTGTGAGTTTGTCTCCTCACGGGAAGCGGCCTCTAGCTTGAAACGGGCGTCCAACTCAGTCCGAAGAGCTGTTTCCCGCTGCTCAATCCAGGACTGGTGTTCCTGAATCATGGCCTGAAGATCTGAAGGTGAAACATAGCCAGGAGCAGAAGAAGATCCAGGTGCAGATGAAGATCCAGGAAAAGTAGGAGGAGGAACAGGAGGTTGCACAGGTGCGTGACGACGCAACTGAGCTTCCATCCTCTTCAATAGAACTCCGTCAATGTCTAATTGTGGATCATCAGAAGTCTCGGAAGAAAGATCGAAGCCTAGAGATTTGAGAATACGAGTGATAATCATGCCAAAAGGTAAACCCTACCGGACATACGAAACTGATCAGATGCCATGTGTGAAGCAATGATGCGGGGAAAATTTACCTTAATGCTCGCAAGAGACAATAGATAATCAAAGGCACAGAACCCCTAGCATGACTGTATTCTCCTGATTTGGGGATAATGTTATAAAAGATAATCTTGGCTAAGACTTGGGAAGTGAGAGAGAATCTGCTCACAACCTCGTTCCTGACCAAGCCGGGGTTGTCATCCCCGTGAATCAAAGTGGATGCGGTGAGCGCAGACTCACCCTCCGGATATTCAAAGTCATGAAGGTCATGTGTATATACATCAGCTCCACCAGGGGAGAGATGAAGGATATCAGCGAACTGACCTATGTCTAGGTTAATGTCCCTGTCAAGGACCCTAGAGAAAATGCGATTCCCATCGAATGAGAAGTTGGCATAGAAATAAGGCACGAGGGATGTGTAAACTTGTTCTTTAATGGTTAAGAACTCGTTTAAAGAGTTGTTTTACAAAATACGGGGGATATCAAGATGATCAAAGTCTTAAATAACTACAAATCTCCCTGAAATAATGTTTCTCTGGATAGATTGACATAACGATTTTCAGCAAGCTCATTTAAGAAGGTTCTTTTAGGTTTGGGTGTAGATGAAGTGGGTTTAGCAATAGCTTTCCCTTCTCAGTCCTAGTCCTCTTTGACATTTTTGAGTAAAAATTGGATTTTTAGGTCAAAACAAGTTAGGGCACGATCTAGAAAGTTTTAGCAACCTAAAATCTTGACAAAAGATAGTAGATCTAGAAACTAGAAGTGAAGAACAGAGGGAAAAATTCGATTTTTACCTTAACAGTGAAGAACCAAAACCCTAGACTGAAAATCTTAAATTTCTTCGAATCCAGCGGATGGATGGTCCTGAAATCGAAGATCTGGCACTAGATGGAGGGATTAGAGGTGGGTTTTAATTGATTTGAAATCGGATGAGAGATTGGAGAGATGGAAAATTTTGGAGAGGGGAAACGTTGGGTTCCGTCGCCAGCGAGTGAGAAGAGAGAGAGAGAAAAGTCAAAATAAATAGCCGATTTGGGGCAGGAATCGACGAACGGTCGACCGGTCGGTCGACCCAACAAACCCGAGAGCACTGAAATCTCAGAACGGTCGACCGGTCGGTCGACCCAAGAAACCCGAGAGCTCTGCAGTCTTGCAACGGTCGACCGGTCGGTCGACCCAGAAAACCCGAGACCTCTGCAAACTTGCAGCGGTCGACCGGATCTAAGGTCGGTCGACCGATGGCAAAAAAAAAATAAAAAATCAATTTATTTCAGACAAACTCGGTCGACCGCGACTATTTCCGGTCGACCGGCTTTGCCTGAAACACAGTTCTGCAGCATCAGCCAGAGGGAAAAATTTTAAAATAAATTTTAATTAAATACAAGGATCATATAAATATACACACAACATGTTTTAATCTTTATTAGGTCAACTTATCAACCAATATTACATACAAGACATTTTATTTTAATTTTCATATAGAAACAAAGTTTTTAGAGATGTTGAAGCCGAATACCCAGTGACGGGTTCTAAACTTCATCCTCTTGATTCCTCTTGAATGAGTTGAGGTGCGCAATTGCCATCTCTAAGGTATTTGCTCAAATATGAAATTTTACCAAAAATTTATTTCTTAATTTTGAAAAATACAAAGTGTATATATATAAATAAGCTAGTCTAGGCATGACATGTGGACATACAATGGACATGGTATAAAAGATATTAAAGCATGGTATATACACAAACATGATAGAAGAGTATGTTTACACAAGCATATATCATTGTAGCATAAAAGTAAACTAACAATCCTATATATGTATATGTATAACACAAATTTAAAAAAAACTTTTAAATGGAGAAGTTACCGAACAAGGGCATTCTCCACAATATAGGTGCCTCCAAGATAGCGATGCAAGCTTGATGTGATCTTTGGGCTTTGTTGCATCCACCACCCGGGCACCGTTTCCCCCTAAGTCTTGGAGGAAGTAGATCCACCTGTTTCATCTAAAATTGGTGGGTCTTTTGGTACCCATACTTTCTTGGGTCCTTTTAGGTTAGTACCGGGGCGAACCCAAACATATTTATTATGCACATTATTTTTAGCAAAACAAAACTTTTCTAAATGGCCTTTGCGGCCACAATGCGTGCATACATAAATTTTACCACTACCATACATATGAGCATGCTTATGTGTGTGTGCATGTTTCCGTGCATGTGTATGGTGTGTGTGTTTCTCTTGGGTTACTCCCTTAGGAAACCTAGAAGCAATTTCTTTAAATCAAAAGCACATTGTTTAAGAGTTGAGTCTAATACTTCAACCCGTTTTTGCATTTCAACAAAATCATTTTTACTACATGATGCAATGGGGGTTTTCCCCTTACAAGCTAGTTTATAATTTGCAAAATCACTTTTTATTTTCTCAAAAGAACTAGACAAATTATTTTTCTCTTTTTCAATCAAATTGAGTTTATCTTTCAAGGACTCATTTTCCCTTTTTAACTTTTTATTATGAGATTGCGAAATCTCATATCTATGTTGTAATTCCTCGAAGAAATGTGTAAGTTCATCCATGGTAAGATCATCATCTTCTAAAGTGTTATCAAGGGTTACCTTAGAAGCATCCTCACCGTGTGCCATGAAGCACATATGAGCGGCGTCGTTCTCCTCTTCGGATTCCGACTCCGTGTCATCCCACGTTGCTACCATAGCCTTCTTCTTCCTTGGTACATGCTTGGAGGTGGTCGCTTGGAGAGCGGGGCAATCCGCTATGAGATGTCCGATCTTCTTGCAATGGAAGTAAGGACCGGGCTCTTCTCTTTTCTTCTCGTATCTTCCTTGAGGTCTCCCTCTTCGGAAGTTGCTTTGTCTCCCCTTCTTGTAAAACATTTTGCCCACCTTCCGGATGAGCATGGCGAAGTCCTCATCGCAATCCTCCGATGAGTCGTCCTCTTCAATAGTGGTTGGAGTGGCTTTGAAGGCAATTGTTTTCTTCTTGGGTGCCTCCCTTTCTTCTCTTACCTTCATCTCCATCTCATGGGTTTTAAGATTACCGATGAAGCCGGAGAAGTCCATCTCCTCCCGATCGTTTAGCTCTTTGGGAAGAGCTCTAATGACCTTGCGAATCTTTTGGTCATTGTCAATCGTGTCACCTAGAGAAGATAATGCATTAGTGATCTTGGTAAAACGAGTGAGCATGTCATCAATGCTCTCATTCTCAAGCATATAGAAATTCTCATATTGAGAACGAAGCAAGTCAATCTTGGATCTCTTGACTTGTGACGTTCCCTCATGAGTCACAATCAAAACATTCCATACTTCATATGCAGATTTACAGTTAATAATGCGTGAGAGGTCATCTTCATTAAGGGCTTGGGTTAAAGCATATTGAGCCCTAGCATTAGCTTCATAATCCTTGGAGGTATCCTCGGACCATGAGCTCTCATCGGTGAGAGGTTCTACAAATTCTTTAGTTATGGCCCTAGCAACCCTAACTCCTAGGGACTTAAGGAAGAGGTTCATCTTGACCTTCCAAATAGGGAAGTTCAAGCCATCAAACTTAGGTGGGGACTTGATGCTAGAAAAATCAAGTGAAGCCATAGATGAATAGTAAGATGCACAAAATATGAAAAATGCAACAAATAGTATAGCCAATAACAAGGATCTCCCTAAGGTGGTTAAACCAAATACTAGGGTTAGGCTCTGATACCAATTGAAATCACCTAGAGGGGGGGTGAATAGGTGATGGCTATAAGTAAATGGCACAAATGCGGAATTTAAAATTTAACTAACACAAACAGCTCAAATAAAAGACTTGCAATAAATGAAGCAATTAATAGTGCAAGAATTAAGGAGTTTAGAGTTTAGAGAAATTTGAGCAAACGCAAACACGCCGATATGTTTCCGAGGTTCGAGCCACGCTCTACGTCCCCGCCTTCACACTTGAAGGATTTCCACTATTGAAGATCCCACCGGATCACCAATACAAGGACACACTTGTCCTATCTCTCGTGATGCCGCAACACCACCCGGAGCACACTAGCTCACTTGAGGCTGATGCCTCTACAACTTCACTCAATAAGAAGATGATCACACTTGATCAAAAATTCGCTCACTTGCACAATCCTAGAACCAATTTGTAGATGTAGACTTATGGGATTGTGTAGTGCAAAAGCTAGTGAGAAGTAGAGGTAAAGACTTCAAATGGGTGTATAGAAATTAGGGCTTTTAGAGAGAAATTCTTTTCTAAATGAAAGCTTGTAAATCTTTGAAAAACTCTTGTAAAAATATTCTTGATAGTTGTCTAATCATATAGAAGTGACCTCCTATTTATAGGGGTCAAAAATGCCTTCAGAGATTCGTTGGGATCAAGTCCCAAAAGAAAATCTGTCAGAAAATAGAGCTGTTGGAATCTGTCAGAACTTCTGACAGAGTCTGGTCGACCGGCCGGTCGACCGCCAACGGTCAAAAATCCGACCGTTGGGGCTCTGCGGTCGACCGCCCGGTCGACCGAATTTAACCGAGAGCACTGCACAGTTCTCGGTCGACCGGGTCGGTCGACTGATACACACATGCACAGAATGTGTGCATCGGTCGACCGTACGGTCGACCGGATGCTGTCAGTTCTGAAAAATCAGAACTGCCAGAATCCAGAAAACTCGGTTTTTTGGGTATAGGTCTAAGATATAAAGTTTTGGATCTTGTAAACACTAGAGTGTGAGCACATGTCACTACTCTAATAGGTTAAAACATTTTGATAGAAATTCCTTTGATAAAAACTTGTTTTCCAAATATTATTTTTCCAAAACTTAGAGTTTCTAAAACTTATTTCCAAAAACATGTTTATCTTTAACTCTAACTTGGGAATAAAATTTTGAAACTTATTTTGAAGTCTAGAACCAATATAAAAAGTGTGTGTAAGTGTAAATCCCATAACTCTACTTCTATCAACTAGGTTTTGACAAAATATCTAAAAATGAAAAATACAAATACAAATCTTGTTATTCTTCATAGTCTTGATCTTGACTTTGGTCTTTTCTTCATCGTCTTGTTCCCGAAGCTTCCTATTGTGCTTGACTTGGGAATGCAAATCTTTGGCGAACTCCAAACTTGTGAGTCTTGATTGTGGAGCCGTCAAATCAACCTATTTTAACCTGAAATTCTTTTCAGCAAACATTGTTAAATACATAACTAGATATGGTTTGTTATCATCAAAATATCCATCAAGATATAGGGCTAATGGCCTTTGGGCCAACAATTCTGTTGTTTTGATTTGGAATAAGGTGTACATATGGTATTGCATAGCATAGGACAAACACGTGGGTGATTTACTCGCTTTGTGTTATATTCTTGTCTATGTTGTACACTTGCAAGAATTGAAATTAAGGGCAAAACCCAATACAAGATAAGGAGAGAATTTCATCACCCTTTCTTAGCTCAAAAATCACCTCCCCACTCACACAACCCAAGCCCTAATAAATATTTAAGAGATTGACCGAGGGTGGAACTTATTTTGAATTTTACTCTTGTGAAATCGGTGTCTGAGATTGGGATTAAGAGGTTACGCCTCGAAGATACTGTGGTTTGGCGTAATTAAGACCCGTTGCTTACGCACGGATACCTCCCACCATATTTTGCCCCTACCTGGCCAAATTAGCTTGTGGTCGGATTCATACAACAATCTCTCCCGGGTAATCGCCCAGTTAGGAGTCGTCTAGGTCTAGGTCAATCTTATATAGGCTTGGTTTTGATTTTCTTTCTTTTTTTGTTGTTTGATTTTTCTTTTCTGTTTGTGATTATTTGTGAAATGGAATTCAACAATACAATTCTTTCAATCCTAATATAATTCTATATTTCACACCGACCCCATTTGATTCGGATAATTCCAACCCAGCTTTTTACATATGAACTAACAAAATACACGGGTTGGAATTATCCGAATCAACACAACCCCTACCCCCATTCTTATGACTATAATTTTTAAAAAAAATTTAGCTCTTCACATAGTCAATGAGGATTCACCACCCCCGAGTTAAATTTTCAACCACCTTGTCAACAATTTTCACAATATTCATTTTCTAATTTTGCTTCCTATACTCCTTTTCTAGAACTACCAATTGATGAAAAATCCAAGTTAGAAAAAAGTATAGAAGCTGTACAAGCCAGCTTGAGTCCCAACAAAAGAAGCTCAATTCACCAATTCCACAATATTTTCATGATTCATACTCAGTTTCACCTTTTCAAGATAACCAACCATCTGCCCTGAAAACGAGTATGGAGTGCTTTCGTGAGTCTGAGCTTCAATCTCAAAACATGTTGCACTCACAATCTTTACAAATTTTTCAAAACCAAGATCCCTACACTCCTTTTCTAGAACATCCACTTGAAAAAACATTATATCTAGAAAAGAGTATAGAAATCTTGTAGGAGTCCGCACTACAATTTTAAAAATCTTCTGCCTGGTCTATCAATAGGTTGGAAACACAATTAAGTCAATTGGTTAGTATTTATAAGAATGAGGAAACTCTATCTTATCAACCTTTGACCAATTCAGATATCTCTAACTCTGTTGATTTGATCCAGGACTCTTGTTATTTTGGAAACCAAGATTCAATTTCAGCACACCCATTTGAACTTAACCAAACTTCAAATTTTAAAAATCCCATTGACATTTTGGTAAGTTATTTTGTTTCCTGAAATTGAACTTGAGCATTAATATGATCCTGAATCTCAACTTGGTAATTTAATTTTACTTCCTGATTCAATAATGACTGAGGTGTTTTTACCTGATTTCAGGCCTTTTCCGAGTTAACATTGGATCCTGTGCCAGTCCATCGTGAAATTGAATCACCAATCTTTTATAATCATCATATTGAACTTAACCAATTTCATACTTTTGAAAGTTCCGTTGACAAATTGGCAAGTTCTCATTTTATGAATTTGAACTCAATGAGGAATGTGACTTCGATCCTCAAATTTGTGATCGAGTTTAAATTTCTGAATCAATATTGACTCCTGTTTTGTTACCCAACTTGAGCAATATTTTAGAGTCAGTTTTGATTCCCACACCTGTCATTCTTGAACTTGAATTACCAATATTAAGTCACATTCCGTTGTGAGAAAATGAATGTGGAGTTAAGTTTCAACTTCTATATTTGGACCCATTTCCTGAACCAATCTCGACTCCTGAATCTTTATTTGACTTAAGTCACTATCCTGAGTCGGTATTAGTTCCTGTACTTCCTAAGTCCAAGTCAATCATTCTATCTTTTCACACTCCATTTTGAGACAAGGGGTTGATAAATTGACTCCGAAATTATTTGTGAAATTTGAAAATTAGATGGGATAAAATTCTTAATAAAAATCATTCATATATACATCATTTTAATGGGTTATTTTCTCATCTGGTGCCCTAAGACCGTCCGGAGTGGGGGTCATCGGTTAAAGGCCCACTACCTGGGTGAACTAGAAAGCCTAAGAAAACTAAGGGAAGATAAAAAAGGAAAAATATATATATAAATAAATGGCTTGATGGTTAGAGTTGAAATCTCAGAAATTTTCACTATCACAAAGTGCAGATTATCTAGGTTTTATGAAGGATAAAATATTTAATCCAATTTTGAATTCTTACCTTAATTGAAGACAAGATCTTGCATATAAATTAAGTTTAAGGAAGAATAATTTTTGGTGGACTTATTGTAGGCTGTCTAAAAATCACCAAGACAAGCCACCAAAACACAGAGATCCAAGATCCAGGCGCAAGGCTAAATGTGACAATCAAGACGCGAGAGATAACCCGCGTCTCAGCATCAAGGCGCGTTGGCTCAACGCCCGCGTCTCAGCATCAAGGCGCGTTGGCTCAACGCCCGCGTCTCAGCATCAAGGCGCGTTGCCTCAACGCCCGCGTCTCAGCAACAAGGTGCCCCCACCTTGGTTGTAACCACCCCGATTATGGCGCCATCCACCGCCCATGTAGCGGGGAAGTTGGCCCTCATCGTGGAGCACTTTTAGGGGGCACGATCACCCCCTAAAAACCCTATAAATAGTCCCGTCACTATTGGGGGGGAGGACGATTATCGGGCAAGGGAGAGATTCAAAAAAAAAAAGGGAGAGATCATCGACAGAGAGAGAGAAGACCCCTCAGCGAGCTTACTGAGTACTAGCCGCTCTTCGCCTACCTCCTCTTCTAGAGTTTTGGTAGACGGAGCTGAGTTACTCCCTCTACCTGCCAAGGAGAAGATCCCTCGACGGTCCAGAACGGTCATCTGGTCAACGGAGAACAAGATTCACTCTCCACCGCCACCGAAGAACCCAGCACTAAACAAAGGGGGAATTCAAGATTCAATATTCTCCCTCCCTTGTAACCGGAAGATTAAGCCGGCTGTAATTTTTCATCTGATCCAAGGAAACGTTACGCCAGCCACCCCTTTTCCGCGTCGAACAAGAGATGGCGACTCCGCTGGGGACTCTGTTTGTTACCGACGAACAAGCTGTGGCGCAGGATGATGTTCTCCGTAAGGGGAAGGTGGTCGAAACGCTCGTTGTCGAGTTCGACCAGGCGAAGTATGAAGAGTACCTCTCTTCTGGCTCCAAGAGCCCAAAGACCCGCGTCTGCCGCAGGGTCTCAACTGAAAAGCTACCCGAAGCCCAATCTGAGGCTCTACCGGGTGCCGATGCCCACTGTGCCAAGACAAGTTCAGCTTCGGCTCTGCCGGGTGCCGATGCCCACTGTGCCAAGACAAGTTCACGCGCCAACGCCTCCCAGAAGGCCCGCGTGACCTCAGGCACTGCTGTTGCGATCAACCACGTCGCACAGAACACACGCGCCAACGCCTCCCAGAAGGCCCGCGTGGTCCCAGGCACCACTGCTACTGCGATCAACTACGTCGCGCAGAATACCCGCGTCAACGTCTCCCAGGAGACCCGCGTGGTGAACACTCTTGGTTCTGTAAACCAGGAGGTTGTTGGTTTCTCCCCTCCTCCACGACGCAACCGGAATGCTGAGCGTCGACAGAGGAGACGCGCGCGTCAACTCCAAGTCGGAACCATTGGTTGTCCGACTGGGGGTGGACGCGGCGTACAATCTGATGCCTTGCCCGCACCTCGTCCAGTGCGTGAGATCCGCGTTTGGCGACCCAAACGCGAGACTCTTCAAGTTGAGTCCTCTGAGGACCAACTCATCAAACGCCAGGGTGAAACCTCCGCGTCTTTTCAAACGCAGGAAGTACGCACTCATAGGCGTGGGGCCCAGCAGCCTACTCTCTCTCAAGCAACTCTGCCCAAACGCATCAGGCAGCAACGCGAGACTCGCGCGCGCGTCATACAGCCGCGTCGTGAGAGCCGCGTCCCTGAAGTCTGCGTCCAGGCTGAACAACACATGACTGTCTCCCGTCTTCGACGTTGCGAGACCAGTCTCTTTAATCCCCCTCCCACGGAGTTGAGGGATTATTTGACAAGGAAAAGAAGTGCCAATCAAGCCACTTCGTCATGCTGCTGTCAACAGCTCATCCATATGCTCTCTGGATGCCATTATGGATCAGGCATGCACCAGCAGTCCTTAATCAGACAGCTGACCCTGATTCCCCCGTCAGCCAAAAGAAGACGCTCCCACAGAAGGAGAACCTTTTCAGATGTTGAATACCCGGAGCTTACTGCAAACATGACTAGCAGAAGCAAGGGAAAACAACCAATGGTCAACTCAGAGGAATCTGACTCTGAGCCGGAAGGGGTGTATCAACACACTCGCACCCGGACGGGGGCCATTCCCCCAATTGACTATAATGCCTTAGCCCGCGGCATTAGAATGGGTGATTCTCACTCCGCTGTAGTGGAGTCGCAGGCTTCAAACTCTTCCGTCGAGAAGGAGGCTTCCGCCTACATGGCAGACACTCCTGAGGAGACGGCCAGGCGTTTAGAGCAGACGCAGAAGCGCCAGATGGATATAATCGCCTCTCAACAAAGATCCATTGACTCCCTCAAGCATATGCTTGAGAAATTGCTCGAAGAAAGAGCGAGATCTCCTCCTAGACGGTCGAAGGGGAAAGGGAGAAAGGGAGGAAGCCCACCCTCCGAACCTTCCGACGAGACACGACGATCTACCTCGGATGTGTCCAAGCCCTCGTCGCAGGCAAGAAGCGACCAAGACCAGGAGAAGACTCATGCTAAGAGGATGAGTCAATTGGAACGACGCCTCGAGGCCCTTGCCAATCGCAAGGACCTCCAAGAAGCTGGAGTGGTCCGGCCCTATCCGGCCGAGTGGGACTTAGTTCCATACCCTCCTAAGTTCAAGGCTCCAACCCTCCAAGCATTCGACGGGAAGGGGTCACCCAACCAGCACATCTACTACTTCAAATCCCAGACCGGGAATGTAGTAGATAATGACGCCATCCTGGCGCGACTGTTCATCGGCACCCTGAAAGGGTTGGCTTTTGAGTGGTTTATGAAGCTCCCAGAAGGTTCAATCAAGAACTGGAGCGACTTGGAGAAGCTGTTTCTGACACGCTTCTTCGAAGATGATTCGGAAGTAACAATGCCCACCCTTTTAGCTACCAAACAGCGGAGAGGGGAGTCCGTCAAATCTTTCGTGGAAAGATTTCGGAACACGGCACTCCGGTGCCCAAGCGGTATGACCCAGGCCACCCTGGTGGAAACATGCCGCCACAATCTCCAAACCTCACTCCTTGCTCAAATAGGAGTTGCTGAAAGCCGCACCTGGAAGCAGTTAGTCCAACAAGGCGAACAGGCTGAGGAGATTGTTGCCCTGTCAAGGCAGAGGAAGGCAAGCTGCGGCCGGAAAGGTCGACAAGGCGTGCACCGGCACCAGACACCTCCCTCCAGACGAAGCGGAAGGATAATTTGGCGACGGAGACCAAATCTCCCACCAAACCTCAAACAGGCAGGGCAAGTGGCTCTTCAAGCCAGCCACGCCCTAACAAGCAGTATACCTTCAAGGAGGAACACGTCGATTCGCTCTTCAAGCTACTCAACAAGAGCAATCGACTGAAGCTCCCTGAAATTAGACGCCCGGAGGAAGTCGACAAGACCGACAATCCCAACTACTGCATGTACCACAGGATGTTGGGACATCCTACCAAAAGCTGCTACGTCTTCAAAGACATCCTTCAGGCTTTGATTGACGCGGAGGTGCTCAAGCTCCGACCAGAGCAAAAGAAGGTCACGGCCAATGTGACGTCGGTTCTCCAGTTCGGGAGACAACCTCCAACGCCTGCGGGGGTAACTCCTATTCCAAGGGGAGAATTAAGAGTGGTCAACACAGACCCTCACCAGCAACAGGAGAAGGGCTTGGTAGCCGTCCCTACACCTCAGGGGGAAACCATGTGGGTCCACCCTGACCTCGTCAACGAACAGCAGTGGACTACTGTGACCAACAGGAAGTCCAAAGGCAAGGCAAAAGCTTCGTCCTGCCATGTGGTATGTGCCTCCTCCCGAGAAGCAGAGGATGATGTTCCCTCACTGACCGACTCAGAGGAGGAAACGATAGTCTTGGCCGCAGAGCCCAACCAACCAACGACGGGAACTCGCTCGGGTCAACCCTACTTGAAGCAGTACGGCGAAGTGGCGGTAAACCCTCCGCAACCGGCTGCAGAGCCAACTAGGCCCTCCACGAAGCCACCTGTGGAGAAGCAGAAGGAGACTCAATTCTCTCGAGCCCTTCAAAGAGGCATCGCGGAAGGGTCTTCGGCACCTTACCGCTTTGATGTCCTGGCTCAGCTGGCCAACATTCCGGCACGCATTACCTTGTATGAACTTCTTAGACTATCAAAGTCGACCAGGGAAGCTCTGCAAGAAGCTCTGGCAAATGCTGAGGTCTTCATGACCCAGGTGCCGAAGGAGGAAGATGTAGAGGATTGCCTCCACGCTTCCCAGAATGCCCCCTGCATCACCTTCACGGCAGATGATATGCAGGTTAAAGGGAAGCATGATCGACCCCTGTACTTCACAGGTTACATCGGATCATCTGAGGTGAACCGCATTCAGGTAGATTCAGGGTCCGCATTGAGCATTATGCCCCGCCGAGTCATGCAACACCTCGGCATCCCTACCCACCGTCTGAGCCCTACACAGACGACCATCTACGGGTTCAATGCCAACGGCACCCGTCCGATGGGGAAGATCAAGCTCAAGTGCCAGATTGGGAGCCTCAAGTCCGAGGTGACATGCTACGTCATCGATGCCGACACTTCTTACAATTTGCTGCTGGGACGACCATGAATCCACCGCAACTCCATCGTTCCCTCCACTCTTCACCAAGTCATGAAATACATTGACGCGAGTGGGAAGGTGCAAACGTTGGTTGCCGAAAGGTATCCGTTCAAGGGAGTCGAGAATTATTTCACGGATTCCCTTTTATATCAGGATCCGGTGGATGAAACCCCGCAACTGGAGGCGCCAGACTCTGGTAATGAGGCTGACACTGAGCCCGAGCAAGAAAAGTGCCTGTGGGAGTTAGAACCACTTGTAAAGAGCACTAATAAGCTCGATGTTGATAATACCACCGACGATGCAGGCGGTTGGTATATTAATGAAAGTCTAGACTTTGAATATTTTTCTGCGTGTGCATCCGATTCAATACCGTCGGATACTACTACCGATGTAGACGATGACATCTGGTCGGCAATGGATGCTTTGACATCATTGCATGTACCAGTAAAATCATCTTTCGGGACATACCAGGATAATGGCGATGCGCAGGAATCTATATTCTTGGTTCCGGCAAGACGAAAAGGCCAAAGACCAATACTTTTCGGGCGAATCTCGTCTGAACCGATGCCCCGCGAAGAATCGGAAAGCGAGGAGGAATCCCCTCAGCTCGACCATTATGAATCGAAAGCGCTCAGAATAATGAAGCAAATGGGGTACGATCTAATCAACAAGCCCGGGTTGAACTTCGGCAAAGGAAGGAGGACGCTACTTCGATCCTTTGTGCCAAAAGGGAAGGCCCCCGATTATTATCATCGGACGCGCAGGGGGTTGGGCTATGTATCAACTCCAGTCCCATCAGCCTCTGATTCTCGAGAGTCGTCAAGTCACGATTGCTCTTCAGACACGTCATCGTGGGAGTCAGATGTCAGTGTCGGCAACATCTTCAAAGGGCTTTCAGTAAACATGGTTTCAACAGGCCATCTAGAAGATGAAGATGAAGAAATGATCCAACCTGATACAGATCCTTGGATCAAACATTTGAATGCTCTTTGGGATATCCGCTTTGAACAGCGTGAGCCACCCACAGATGACAAGGTTGTTCAGATCAACCTAGGAGATGAGGCCAACCCCAAGCCCATCTTCATAAGTGACGGCCTGTCGCCTCCAGAGAAGAAGGATCTAATATCTCTTGTACAAGAGTATATAGATGTCTTCGCCTGGAACTATGAGGACATGCCAGGGCTTGATCCACAAGTGGCCATGCACCGCCTCAACATCAATTCGGACGTAAAACCTGTCAAACAACAGCAGCGACGGTTCCGTCCCGAAATAATGGAAGCAATTCAATCAGAAGTTAGAAAGCTCATCGATTCTGGCTTCATCCGGGAAGAACAACATCCCGACTGGGTAGCCAACATCGTCCCCGTCGCCAAGAAGAATGGGAAGATCCGGATCTGCATCGACTTCCGTGATCTAAACGAGGCCTGCCCCAAAGACGAATTCCCATTGCCAATCACAGATGTCATGATTGACAATACTTGTGGATTCGAGCGAATGTCCTTTATGGACGGGTTCTCAGGATATAATCAAATCAAGATGTATCCCGATGACGAAAAGCATACCTCCTTCAGGACTCCTCTAGGGGTATATTGCTACACCGTCATGCCCTTCGGACTGAAAAATGCAGGGGCAACATACCAAAGGGCCATGAACGCCATTTTCCATCAGCAAATGCGGAAAATGGTGGAATGTTATGTCGATGACATCGCGGTGAAAAGTCGCACTAAAGGTGATCACATAGCAGACCTGAAGGTGGTCTTCGACATCATGCGGGCTCATCAATTGAAGATGAACCCCACCAAGTTCTTCCTGGGGGTAGCCAGTGGCAAATTCCTAGGATTTGTTGTGACTTCCACAGGAATCCATCTGGATCCAGAGAAAGTCCGCGCTATCCAAGAGATGCAACCCCCCAGAAGCCTCAAGGAGCTCAGGGGATTACAAGGACGATTGGCGTACATCCGCAGGTTCATATCAAACCTTTCCGGAAGATGCCAACCCTTCGCTAAGCTGATGAAGAAGGGTGTCTCATTCATTTGGGATGACGCTTGTCAAAAAGCATTTGAGGAGATCAAACACTACCTCACCCAACCACCAGTTCTTGCAGCTCTGGTGTCCGGAAAGCCGTTTCTGGTGTACGTCCGAGCGATGGATCATTCCCTGGGAGCTCTACTAGCTCAGAATGATGAACAAGGACGAGAACAGGCAATCTACTATCTGAGTAGAACAATGATTGGGGCCGAACATCGGTACAACCCGATCGAGAAGGAATGTTTGGCACTAGTGTTCGCCATTCAGAAAATGCGACACTATCTGGTAGGCCAGACTATAAATGTCATATCAAAAGTCAATCCTTTGAGGTTACTTATGACAAAGCCTTCTTCACTAAATGGCCGGCTGGCAAAATGGGCCATATTGCTATCACAATATGAGATGCATTTTCTGCCACAAAAGGCTATTAAGGGACAAGCGGTGGCGGACTTCTTAGCTGAACACCCAGATCCGAAGGCAGCCAAGCTCTATGAGGATCTCCCAGACGAGGCCGCCGAAGTCTGCCTGACTCAGACGTTGTTCGAAAATCAAGTATGGCAACTTTTCTTCGACGGTGCATCAAGGACAAGCCCAAAGGGACGCATAGTAGCGGGGGTAGGAGTGGTACTCGTCTCCCCACAAAATTATGTGATTCCCCGAGCTGTCTCACTGACCGAACCCTGCTCCAACAATGTGGCGGAATACAACGCTCTTTTGATTGGGATGCAATTCGCCGATGAGATTGGCGTTAAAAATCTCGAGGCGTACGGTGACTCTAAACTCATCGTCAGCCAAGTTCGCGGAGAGTATGAGGTCAGACATGAAGATCTAGTACCCTATTACAATGCGACAATCCACATGGCCGAGAGGTTTTCAAACTTCTACATCGACCATGTACCGCGCAGGCAAAATGCGCATGCAGATGCACTTGCATCCCTTGCTGCCTCCTTAGCCCTTCCAGCTGGAGTAATGGAGAAAGTATTCGTCTATAGCCACGACCTGTACTGTCCAAAAATTTCACTCGGAGACTGCCCAGGGTCAACGGGAGATCATCACGACAAGGAAACACTTGAAGTGTCAACTGGTCTAGAGCTTAAAGACTGGCGATTCCCCTACATCGACTATGTCTTGTACGGCATCCTGCCTGAGGACACCAGGGAGGCGGCTGCCATCCGAAGAAAAGCCCCCAAATTCTACTATAATGCGATTTCGCGAACATTGTATCGTCGATCGCATGACGGGATCCTGCTCCGATGCCTCTCATCAAAAGAAGCCCAAGGAGTATTGAAAGAAGCCCACGATGGTACTTGTGGAGCTCATCAACCTGGCCCCAAATTGGCACACCGACTCCAAAGGTTGGGTTACTATTGGCCCAAGATGATCGCCGATGCTGTCGCTTATGCTAAGAGATGTCACGCCTGCCAAATACACGACGATTTCATCCATCAAGCACCAGGGTACCTCCACTCTACAACCTCTACTTGGCCGTTTGAAATGTGGGGGATGGACGTGGTTGGCCCTATCAGTCCACCATCATCGAAAGGACATCGGTTCATTCTAGCGATAACGATTACTTCTCAAAGTGGGCCGAAGCTATCCCTTTGAAAGAGGTAAAATCTTCTAACGTGATCAAGTTCGTGAAACATCATGTTATTTACCGCTTCGGTGTACCTCGGCGTATCATCCATGACAATGGACCCCAGTTCATCAGCCAGGCTTTCCAGAGATTCTGCGCGAAGTTCAGAATCCAGAGTGTGTCCTCAACGGCATACTATCCTGCTGCTAACGGTCTTGCAGAAGCCTTCAATAAGACTATTGGCAAGCTTCTTAAAAAGTTCGTCTCGAAAAGTCAACGAGATTGGGACGACAAGTTGGGTGAATGCTTATGGGCTTATCGCACAACTGTGCGAACCCCGACTAAGGCCACGCCGTTTTCCTTGGTATACGGATGTGAAGCCGTGCTTCCCCTGGAGATCCAAATTTCATCTCTACGCGTCGCCTTGACAGCGGAGATGACGACCGAGGAGAAGCATCGACAGCGACTCCAGGAACTGGAGGCCTTAGACGACAAGCGTCTGCAAGCCCAACAGCAAATCGAGCTCTACCAGGCTCGAATCACCAGAGCCTTCAACAAGAAAGTTAAAGTGCGAACCTTCAAGAAAGGCGACCTTGTCTTAGCCGTCCGAAGACCTATGGTCATGACGCACAAGACAAAAGAAAAATTTCAACCCAAATGGGAAGGACCATTTGTGATAGAGTCAGTCTACTCAAATGGGTCATATCGCCTCATAACTTCAAATGGCGATACACTCATGATGCCGATCAATGGCAAATTCTTGAAGAAGTACTATCCTTAATAGTACTCTTCCTCCGATCAAGTTAAAAGTACACCTCTGATCGATCAAGTTAAAAGTACACCTCTGATCAAACATCCGACGCCTCCGACGGCTAAGGATAGAGGAAAATGTTGGCCTTTAAGCCCGACATAAATCCTCGACAACTCATCATGCTGAGGAGAATAGCATGACTAGCCCAGCTCAAACGGTAGTTGGTAAAGGCATGTCAAACCCGTTGACAGCTGAGGATTTGCTAAAAATCCTAAGGGACACGTTCCATTTGATCCGACGCCCTCGACGGCTAAGGATAGAGGAAAATGTTGGCCTTTAAGCCCAACATAAATCCTCGACAACTCATCATGCTGAGGGGAATAGCATGACTAGCCCAGCTCAAACGGTAGTTGGTAAAGGCATGTCAAACCCGTTGATAGCTGAGGGTTTGCTAAAAATCCTAAGTGGACTTGAGTCCACTCTTTTCTCCAAAAATCCCTTACCAATTCTCGTCCATAGAATGGTAGGACCACAAAATGCAATCATTACTACGTTAACACTATACCTCTGGTAATGAATACTCTTTGTTGAGTATAAACTTTGCTTGTTAACTCTGCATAGAGTAACAAACTCTCAAATTTGCCAAGTTAACACTATACCTCTGGCATTTCAAATTCCACTTGTCAATTCTCATCAATAGAATGACAGGTCCTCAAATTGCTCTTATCACGAGCCAATTCTTGTCAAGTTAACATTATACCTCTGACAAACTACTGTTTAAGTTAACATTACACCTCTAAGCAGTACATCGAGTGCCTGTCAAGTTAATATCACACCTCTGATAGTCACCTTTCTTCAGACTTCCGTATCGAAGCTGAAATAGACGATGCCAAGTTAACACTACACTTCTAGCATCCGAGTCATCGCTAAGTTCAACAATACACCTATGGCCATGACCTTTCCTCGACTTCTTCGTCTAAGTCGAGATGACCAATGCTAAGTTCAACATCACACCTCTAGCATTACCTCACTGTTAAGTTAAACATTACACCTATGACAGTGACATTCTGAGTTAAGTTAATATCACACCTCTGACTCACATCCTTGTCGAGTTAACACCACACTTCTGACAAGACTATCTCCAACCCGTTAAGTTAATATCACACCTCTAACGGTAAAAGCTTTACCAGATTCCTCGCGGGTCTAGTTTCACTTGTTATTCTCTTCAACAGAATAACAGGTCCACCTAAAGACATTGTTAGGTTAACATTACACCGCTGATAATGTTTTATCAAATTCCCCAGCTGACCTTGAATCAAGTCAATCCCAGACACTTGACAAAAGTTCACCTTCTCTGGGAGTACGCATTCCCCCTGTCACTTTCTTTTACAAAGTGGCAGGTCCACCAAAATCATTCTTTTGCTTCTAAAACAAAACATTCAAAACAACAGAAAGAGGCAAAAGGAAAAGTGTCACTTTTATTTATATCCAAACACATGAAAGTGATACAAAACGCTCTCTTATACAATAAGATTGAGTGTTACAATTAAGGA
Source organism: Agave tequilana (assembly GCA_038442645.1). Taxonomy (NCBI): domain Eukaryota; kingdom Viridiplantae; phylum Streptophyta; class Magnoliopsida; order Asparagales; family Asparagaceae; genus Agave; species Agave tequilana. The sequence goes on along the minus strand of JAVJIF010025420.1, from coordinate 43,092 downwards.
GTACAAAGAAGTCCCTCTCTCTCTCTGAGGCCGTACTCACTCCTTGAAGCCGCATCTGATCCTAAGTGCATGATGTCTGGAGAAGTGCCGAATTGTGGCGACTGTTGGAACCGATTGCACTTTGATGCGCGACGCCAACTTCGAAAGCGCCCTAGCTGACTAAGCCAGGAGCAATGGTGTTCTTGAGGTCCGGTGGCAACAGAAGAGCCTGCAACCCTTCGTTCAAGAGTTGATCTTTCCCCCGCAGGACATGGACTGTCCTTGATGTCACTTCTGGGATGGGAGAGGAAGAGGATCCTCTCCGCCACCACAACCGCCGGAACCTCATCGCCGTCATGCATACCCTGACCATCTCTTGCCATCAGGCAAGAGTGGTGCAGGAGATCTGAAGAGACCTTGGCGAGATTTGGGTCCTCGTCAGAGATATAATTTACTCTCTTACAAACGACGAGGACCATAATTTACTCTCTTACAAACGAATATTGAGCAAGTTCGCCAGCCGATATATTCTTTCCGGGGCCCAGCGAATCTGAAAAAGGACGATCAAGCCTACCTGCAAAGAATAAACAAGAGAGTTAGAAAATCTGGAACTTAGTACACTTCAACAAAGAAAGCTAAGTGACAGACGCGGCAGTCATTAGGGACTTCGGGCGCGGAAATGATCTGCACACTCAAAACACCGCGTCAGCAGAAACAGACGCGAGTCAAAACTGTGCCACGCCCAGGATTCAAACGCGGTCTCAGTTTGCACCCGCGTCTAATGTACTAGACGCGAAAAACTTCAAACGCCAAAAATTGCCATCTCTCTGCTGGGTGAACAGGAGTTGCAAGATTCAGGTCTGAAACGCGCCAAGGCAATAGCCATGAGCAAAGCCGACGTCAAGAGCCCGCGTTCAGAAAAGTTCAAGTCACCGGCGCAAATTCCAGAATAGGAATGCACCAGGATTTCATTCAGATGCCTATGCCAAAATACAGGCTATGGACATCATCGGGGTGACATACCAGCAGAAACCTCTGTCTAGAGTTGGCCTCTCTGCATCCAAACGCGGGTGCGCAAGATGACATGAGAGAGGATTCCTTCTGAAGAGACCAAACAGAGGCATGAGAGCTCTGGGTCATCTTCATCCACGGGTCACCTTCACCCATGAAGACGGTTCTCTGAAAGATAACTCAAGGCGAGACTTCTCTCGGAGCAAAACAAATGAAAACAGTCTAAGTTGGATTGTTGAAGAGGGAGAGGATGCACTCTATTTATAGGCAGTCCCTAATAACTGTCATTAATGGGGCATCAATCGGAACCGTCGCGCACAACTGTCAAAGCCCAATCAAAAACGGACGCGTGGAACGCTGCTTTGGAAACAGCCAAAATGCGCCGGTTTTTCAACCGCCAGCGTCGGTTCTGCATGCAAGAGCATTAACGCCTAAATCCATTGAGAGGCCGACGCGTGGACAACTGCCTTGGGAAGCAACGGATGACCCGGAACCCCAATCGACAGTGAAGACTTGACGTTCAAAGATCTCCTAAAATCTTTCAAGTCTGGCTGCATTGAACGCAGATGGGAAAGTCGCGTCTCTTCAGCAGACAAGGCTGCGTATCCCGTGTCTGCTCGATCCGCGTCTTTCTTAGCAAGACAGATTCGCGTTATTCAGAGCCGCGTTTCACTCTGTGATTGACGCTGCGTCTCACTCCATGGACTGACGACCGCGTCTCACTCTATGAATCAATGCTGCGTCTCATCATGATGACCGCGTCTCACTCTGTGATCGACGCTGCGTCTCATCAAAAGGACTTAGTAAAATCTAAGTTCCTGTGGACTGACGACCGCGTCTCGCTTTATGGATCAATGCCGCGTCTCATTAAGAAGACTCAGAGTCAAGGCCGCGTTTCATTAACAGAACTTAGTCTTACCTAAGTTTAATATTCACAGCCAGTTACCAAGGAGTTGGATTCGCCTACAGCTGAGCAAAGAAGATGGAGCAAAAATTTTCAAACTTTTATTATAAACAGTAAAAGTGGATACAAACACTCTAAACAGAGTGTCCTCTTCTTTACAAAAAAGGGGAAAAGAAAAGAAGGCTAAATATCCTGGTTCGCTAAGGTACGGATTTGTTCCCTAAGGCGGTGAATCTCGTGTTGGCGCGTCCTTTCAGCTTCCATGATAGCCCGGTCCCGCAGCTCCTCTTCGGATAAGAAATTTCTTGCGGCCAGCTGCGCTCGCAGAGATTCCACCCTGGAAGAATGTAGAGACAGACTCTCTTCAGCTCGCGCCTTAGCAGCTTGTTGCTCCTCTAGCTGCTTTTTGATGGTAGCAAGCTTTTCCTCATTGAGCGCAAGCACAACTTCTGCCTTGGCAATGGTGTCCCGAGCCCTGATGATGACTTGCTCTGTGCTCTGCATGACAAGCTCGAATTCCCTTGAATCGCCAGCTAGTTTCTGACATTCAGCCTGGGAATATTCGAGGTTGCGGATCTCTGCAGCGATTTGTGCCTCCGCTTCCTGTCGCTCTCGTTCTTGAGCAGCTAGGAGCCTAGTCAGGGTGGCCTGGGCCTCACTAAAAGAGCCAGCATCTTCCAAAGACTCCAGCTCCTGCAGGTAGTCTCCCAGTTGCTCTACCACCCGCAGACACGCCTTGGCAAGTGAAGGGCCTCCGGTTAATTCGACGTTCACGGCCAGATTTTTAAGAAGCGTCTGGGCAAATTGGAACGAGCTGTTTCCACGTAAGATGAGATCAATACATGATCCCATCGAAGCGAAGAATTGCTGCACCATCTGACGTGCCAGTTCCCCCATGTCTTCACCACCTAGGAAGCTTCCCGACCCCTTTTCTGTCACAGGATAGGGGATATAAGGCGGATCTTCTCGCACAAGAGTCGTGCTAGCCGTCGAGACGGCAAGAGCTAGATCGGCCGCTGACGCTTCCAGAGGTACTACCTCTACAGGAGCCTCCACGACCAATGAGGGAGTAGTAAGCACAACCTCCTCAGAAACCTCCACCGAGACTTGAGCTGTATGGCCTTCTGGAAGGGTACCAACCATCGAACTCTCCACCTGAGCCCCCTCAGTCCTCTCTGCAAGTTATCGAAACGTCAGCCACAATGATGGAAAAGCGAAACATTTAAAACGTCAGAGCTGCCTTACCAAGTTGGAGGTCCAGAGGTGTCGAATCCTGCGGGGTAGAATTCTCCCGGCTTCAGCAGTAACCTCCTCGCCCGGCAGAGTGAGAGCCTCCTCAGCCTCAGTGGTTGCTTCCTCTTCTGGCAGAGTGAGAGCCTCCTCAGCCTTAGTGGTTGCTTCCTCTTCTGGCAGAGTGGAAGGCTCCTCAGTTTCAACAGCTGCCCCCTTTGAGGGTATCTCAGCAGCCGAGACCTCAATCCCCTCGGGCCGGGTCAACTCTACCACCATCTCCTCAATATGCGAGGAGGTTGTAGCCTCAGCATCTTCGGCCGACCCTGCAACATAAGAGAAGAATGTTAGAACATCCTCTTCAAATATGTAAAGAGAAATTAGGACGGAAGATGGAAAGAGTACCTTCAGCAGGGATAATCGCCAGCGATGGTGCAGTCGATGGCTCGCCCCCATATATTTCCGCCTCCGAGATGTGGAAGAATTTGCTCTGATCAGGAAGAGCGGGTTCATCGCCATAGTCGACCTCGTCTTCAAAGGCGCTTTCCCCTGATAACGAAGAAGACGACAGCGCAACGCGAGGAAGCCCCGCAACAGGAGCCTTACCTCCGATCACCCCAGTGGTAGGACTAGGGTCAACTGCCCTAGGACTAGAAATGAAGACGCTAGGAGACCCCGGCTGCCGTACCTCACCTCTCCCTTCATGAGCAGAAGGAAGCTCGGGCCGAGCTGAGGGTCCCGGAATCTCAACATCCTCTTCACCCATTATGTCGACCTCAAGCCGCTCATCATCATCACCAGCGGTGAGTTCATCAACAAGCTCCCCCTCCTCCACGGTCTTGCGGTGTGACCTAGGGGCACGGACTAGGGTGGGGAAATCTTCATCTTCCGACGGTTCCTCAACTCTAACAGGGACGTCTTCAGGAGGAGCCTCAACTCCAGCAGAGATGTCTCCGGATTGAGAGACTTCAGCCGTTAAGTCCCTCCGAGCCTTCTTTGGGGCAGGCTCAGCAATAGAAGCAGAGCGTCGACGACGCTTGCTCGCCAACTGCTTAGACCTCCTTGCCCGCGGCTCCTCCCTCGTGGTTGGTGGCTCCGCCCTTGTCGCTGGTGGCTCTGCCCTTGCCGGTCGCGGCTCCGCCCTCACTGCTGGGGGCTCCCTCCTCGATCTTCGCCCGACCTCCTTTTGGGCCTTCAGGTACTGTTCTACGAGTTTCGTTGGTTTACTAGAATCAGTCCTGGCCTCGAGACTTGCATTGATGCTCTCAATGCATGAAGACGCCGGAAAAAAGTCTGGCATTTGGATGGCTTGGGAGTACCAAGTACAGAAGGTGAAACTCGTACGGCACTTGGGCCCCTCGAGAGGCAGACGAAAAGATACTCCCGTCCCTCCAGCCACACTATAGTACCAGGCCCGAGCACCCTCGAACAGGTTCCCTTCGAAGGCAAGTCTAGCATTGGGGTTCCCGACATAGAGCTGATCATAGCCGAACTGTCGAGCGAAGCGACTCGGCATGTACGGCTCAATGGTACATGACGTCCCTTGCCGGAAAAGCACATATCCGGGCCGGATATTTAGCAACCACCAGAAGGCCCCCGCGGATAACCTCGTGAAGTCATCTGGGCCAACAGAATCAACAAGTAGATCCCCGAAAGATGCATCAGGGATCTGGAGGAGGCAGCGATTGAGCTGGTAGTTTGCAGGGTCTGAAAGGCACTTCCGGACGTAATATATATAAGGATCACGCCATTTTGAACCCTCCAACCGCTGTACAAAAGGGACAGAACTCTCCCTCCAACGCGCTGCCGTCATCAAAGAAGGGCAATGCATCACGTACCAAGCAATAAGGTACGTGTAAGGCAGCTCGACACGAGGGTTGGGACGCTTCACCGTCGGACTCCCCTCTGAGTCAACATACGGCTTTCCCTCGGAGTCTGCAGTTTTTGGTGGCTCGCAGAAACTCTTAGTGAGCGCCCGCAGCCCGCTCTGAATACCAGCCGCCACGGCCGGGAGAAGGGCTATAGGGTTCCCATGAGCCAGGAGCACCGCCGGGTACACCACGTCAGCAACAATGACTTCATGCGGCAGCGTGGGCACCACACAGCGCTTCAGCCACAGCATCAGAAAGCCCGCCAACAGCGCCCGATCGGAGATAGGGGTCCGGGCTTGATGGTGAAAGCTCTCAAAAACCAAGTCAGGGTCAAAACCGTCCTCATTCGACTCCGTGGTGTAAAAACTATCAGGAGCCTGGTCGATCCTGTCTTCAATCTCCCTGTCAGAGCTGGGATCCAATCGGGTTATCCGATGGTCTTTGGTGTTGACATTATTGAACAAGTAACTGGCCCAAGACAGTTGCTTGACTCCCTGCGACCGCCATTTGGTTATCTGGCCGCAAATATGGAAGTGACATAGCACTTCCCAGTAGGTCTCATATATGAGGGGAAACTCCTCCTTCACATAGCGAAGCTCCACAGCGGTCGGGACATATTCCTCATAGGGAATATCCCCTGTCGACAGCCCCGAGACCTCGTGCAGCTCGTGCAGAGCAAGGCCCATCTCCCCGACCGGAGTGAAGAACGTCCCCGTCGAAGGATTGTAACGCTCTAGAATCCCGAAGAAGTTCTGAGAGCTTTGAGGGATCCCCACTGCACGGCCCTGACTGCCGAGTACAGTCCCACGCGCTTTAGCAGACCCCCAAGCTCGGTAAGGACAAAGCCGACCATCCTGCCCCACCAATAGTTCTCCGTGGAACGGACCCACCCCGGCGCACGGAACCCAACCGGGTAGTCACCCTCCGCCTCCATGAAGGCGTTGAGGAAGGTAGTGCCAAGTTGTGGTATCTCCCCAGCTGGAACCTCAGTCCTGCGCGACCCAGGGAAAAGGCCGATAACTGACCTGTCATGGCTATCATGACGGTATACTTTGTGGGAGCCCAAATCACTGAGAGTGATCTCGGGAACATATCGAGCAAGGTCCCATTCCATCTTCCGAGGGACGGACATATGTTGGAAGTAGGACAGCGGGAACATCCTCTCCATGTCCGGAAGAAAGAATCTTCCACCCTTTATTTGACGGAGCCATTTGTAAGTTCCGTCATACACGCTATGGCCGCCCTCGTGGATACGATCTCCGAAGAAGAAGGCAGGCTTCTCCAGCTTGATGCCAGCATCTGTTGCGAATGCTGCATCAGTCATAAACACCCGAAGAGTTCTCATGTCAACATTTGAGAGCCTCTCTCTGCGATCCGGTGACTTGTCAGCAGTCACAGGAACGGTCCTTTGTAATACAAAAGTCAAATCCCGGTCAGCACCACCTACATGACCAAAGTGGCACTTCTTGGCGAGTGAAGTAGCAGGGCGTGGCGCTGCAAAAAGAAAAGGACACTTAGTCAGATACTCTATCAAAAAAAAAAAATGTTCATAATCCGCACGCAGAAGAGACACTGGACGCAGGAATTATCAAATCCGCGTCCAGACCTGCGCATCCACGCAGAAGAGACACTGGACGCAGGAATTATCAAATCCGCGTCCAGACCTGCGCATCCACGCAGAAGAGGCACTGGATGCAGGAATTATCAAATCCGCGTCCAGACCTATGGGATCGGCGTCTCCACAACATTCTCCTTGATGTTACTTCTGGGGTGCGAAAAGAAGGAGTTATCCACCTTAACCCTTCCACCACCATAATCGCCAGAAGTTAAGGAGGGTAAATCCCTTCCTTTCACATCCCCAGATGTCAAAGTGCTTGGACTCGGGTGCCAGATTCATCAAAATCAGCAGCTGATGAAACAGAACGCAAAGATCAAATCCGCGTTCTGTAAACTAAGTCCGCGTCTGAACCCTTCACAAATAGAAAATACTCTAAGTGAAGAATCTGAAGCGCAGGACTCAAGGGCGCGAGGGTCCAAACCCGCGCCTCGGTTATCATCCCAAAGACTGCGTCTGGGAATCAAACACGATTTAAAATTCACGTGTTAAGGGTTCTTAAAAGTTCTTTGAACTTTCTTTAATGGCGAAACTTCCGCCTAAAAGGCCTTTACCTTGGAGACCTGGAAGAACGACGTCCTGTGCAGAGGAGGAGCTGCCCCTCTGGGCCTCGGCAATGGTCGCCTTAGAGGACGATGCGGTCGGCTTGGCCTTGGGTGCCATTGGTGATCAGAGGTCAGTGAAGAAGATGAGCAGTAATGGAGAAGAAGAACTCTCTTAAATCTCTGAGTAAGCGCGTTCGGAGAAGAAGATGCATCTCTCCAACTGTTGCCTTTTATAGGCACAGGGATTCGCGAAGATACGCGGCGTGTGCCCGGTAGACGCTGCAGCGAGTCGCCGCTTGACGCGTGTAACAAAATCGTTTCTGAACGGAGAAGATCATGCGTCGCAACCCCGCCACGAGTCAGCAGTCGACACGTGGAGCAGTTCATTTAATGAACCAGGAAATCCGCGCGCCAAAAGGCGAAATTTCGCCGGTTCCCTAGGTCAGCTGGCGGCGTAATCATGACATGACACAGAATTCGCGCCCAAAGAACGCACCTCCTCGATGGACATGCCACGTCAGCCTCTCCATGAATGCATTCGGAAGGTCGCGTCTCTTTAAGAAATTCGCGTCCTTCCAGTCTGGCCAAATATCGCGTCTGCCTTCTGAAGATCAGTCACGTCTCCATTGCCAAAGGACGCACGTTACAGAAATCGCGCCTTTACAGCAGTACCATCTCTGCTTTTTGAAAAAGAACCTGCGTTTGGCCTCCTGCTTCTGCAAAATCAGTTCAACAGTACACTGACGCAAGCAGACGACCAACCACTCCTGGCTTAAAGCACGCCAGTGACAGACTAAAAGCAATCGGGGAGGTTTAGACTGTGCATCTAAACACTCAACATGATCAACTCTGGGGGGCTTCAAAGAGTTTAATAGTACACTCACGAAGACCAACTCCAGATAAGATTAAACCCGGAGCATCAACAGTCTAGTCATGAAGGCGAACTCAGCTAGAGTCCAAAGTATTTCGAAATCCGTCCCAGTTAACTGCGGAATGTCGAAAACTTTGGAGGGGGTTCTGTAGGCTGTCTAAAAATCACCAAGACAAGCCACCAAAACACAGAGATCCAAGATCCAGGCGCAAGGCTAAATGTGACAATCAAGACGCGAGAGATAACCCGCGTCTCAGCATCAAGGCGCGTTGGCTCAACGCCCGCGTCTCAGCATCAAGGCGCGTTGGCTCAACGCCCGCGTCTCAGCATCAAGGCGCGTTGGCTCAACGCCCGCGTCTCAGCATCAAGGCGCGTTGGCTCAACGCCCGCGTCTCAGCATCAAGGCGCGTTGCCTCAACGCCCGCGTCTCAGCAACAAGGTGCCCCCACCTTGGTTGTAACCACCCCGATTATGGCGCCATCCACCGCCCATGTAGCGGGGAAGTTGGCCCTCATCGTGGAGCACTTTTAGGGGGCACGATCACCCCCTAAAAACCCTATAAATAGTCCCGTCACTATTGAGGGGGGAGGACGATTATCGGGCAAGGGAGAGATTCAAAAAAAAAGGGAGAGATCATCGACAGAGAGAGAGAAGACCCTTCAGCGAGCTTACTGAGTACTAGCCGCTCTTCGCCTACCTCCTCTTCTAGAGTTTTGGTAGACGGAGCTGAGTTACTCCCTCTACCTGCCAAGGAGAAGATCCCTCGACGGTCCAGAATGGTCATCTGGTCAACGGAGAATAAGATTCACTCTCCACCGCCACCGAAGAACCCAGCACTAAACAAAGGGGGAATTCAAGATTCAATATTCTCCCTCCCTTGTAACCGGAAGATTAAGCCGGCTGTAATTTTTCATCTGATCCAAGGAAACGTTACGCCAGCCACCCTTTTCCGCGTCGAACACTTATGACCTTATATCGCTTATATTTTTGCAAAAATATTTTGTAAACTTGTCTCTCTTTCAAAATGTGTTTTCAAAATGCTAACATTTATCTTTTTTCTTTATGGATTTTGTGGGTTCAATCCGCTGAAAACCCTCAGGAGACAAAACTCCTCCTCTAGGGGAAACCTAGAGGTTTAACGGCTTGCTGCACACGCTCAGTGCAATCGCGTCACCTGCGAAAGTGGTGTAATAACATTTGTAGTATAGTTTTTCTTTTTATTGTTTTGCTCGGGACGAGCAAAAAGATAAATGTGGGGGTGTGATTAGTCTACAGTTTTGCATTATTATATCGCATTTTGCTACCGATTTATGAATAATATATCATTTCTAATTGTATTTTAGTCTACTTTGCAGATAAATCAAGAGTCTAGGGGCAAAAGGTAATAAGAGCTTAATTAAACCCATTTTTGGGTAATTAAATCCGCATTTATTGGAGGCCAAGTAAGGGAGCTTTTAGAAGATGCATTGAACCTAAACCCTGCGCACGTCAGATGAATATTCGGATAAAATACCCGAATCCAAGTATACCAAGAAGTTTCTCGCGCCATATAGGAGAGACACGCGTCGATTTGGCCTCGTCTCGTCTTCTAGAACCTCTTTTTGCCTATAAATACCCCTGCAGAGATCTGAAACGCAAGCAGATTGAAAATATGCTAGGTTTCTCTCTTTTAGTGTAGTGTAGTGTAGTGTAGGTGTTCTTTTTCTTTCTTTTATATTTTTATTTCATTTAGACCATGTATTAGGGCTGAGAGATTCAGAGAGAGAGAGAGATTGGTGTATAGATGGTGACAATCTATGTAAAGGTGTCTCCTTTCTTCTCCATTGTAATCTTCTCCATCTTCTACATGATGCTTAGCTAACTTTTATTCTCATGGCAACCTAACTACTAACCACTAACTATCTAACCATTTACTTGATAATCCACATGAATCTAATAGCCTCTACAAGGCCTTGCTCTTGCAAGAGCCGTTGATGGCTCATGATGATGTATCCTAACATTCTAACATCTAACACACTAACTTGCTAACTTGCAATGTCTTCTTTATTTCATGCTCACCTCTAACCGGTTTTGATGATTTAATAGTACCTTGCAACTTGTTGTGTGGTACGGATGTGTTGTTTGAATGTTGATGAATAATCTTATGTGCCATGCTTTGTATCGTCTCTTGAAGTCAAGGATTAGTGATGGCCAAGGATCCAGTGAGGCAACTATCACTAAGAGGTTAGCATGGTTAGTGGAGCAATTAGTAGTTAGTAGCCATGAGTTTTCTTTATCTTATTTTAAAAGTCAATTTCCAAACTCTTTTATCATTTTTCCAAATCTTCTTCTTATTTCATTTTCTTTTATCTCTCATTTTCTACTTTCTTGTTTTGCTTTACCAATTCATAATCATTTCTTATTTATTTTCACATCGACGTTTCACAATCTTCTCCTTTATCACTTCTGGATTTCTTTTCTTTTTCTTTTTCTCATTCTTTAACACAGAAGGAATTGTTAATATAACACGTGAACGGACTGTTAATGCTTCTATCGCCTCCCGTCCTTGTGGATTCGACCCGTTGAGCCAATGCTATAACGAAAGCATCGAGGGAATATTAGCACATACATACATAATTTCACTAATTTCACAAAACACACATTTCCGAGTGCTGGTTCCGCCCCAATCATCTATCAGCTGGGGGGATAAGGTGGCAGCATCTCATCCTTAAATTTGGGCTCAGAACACTTTGCAAAAGACACCCCCTCAGTTGTGGGTACTTTGCAAAAAACACCCCTCAGTTGTGGTCCCACCCCCAATTAATCTCTCTGTGGCTCAGCACTTTGCAAAAAACACCGCCTCAACTGTAGACCCTACCCCAATTTATCTCTCTCTTGAGCTGCATCTCAATGTTCTCCAACCAAATTTCTAACTTCTCTTTGACTCCAACGACCACTTTCTCTCCTCTTCTCTCCACCGTCGACGCTCTTCCCACTCCCATTCCAACGACCTCCCTCTCCTATCCTCTTATGTCCTCGATGCTCTCTCCCCTCCTTACTCCGACAATCTCTTTCTCCCCTCCTCCCCTCTCCCATTATCGCCTCTCTTTCTTCTCGTCTCCTACTCTGGGGACCTCTCTCTTCTCGCCTCTCCTGACATTGACGCTCTCTCTCTCTCTCCTCCTCTCCTGCTCCCATCTGAAGACGAGAGAGAGTGAGAGGAGAGAAAGCTGCAATAGTGGGAGAGGGGAGGAAAGGAGAGAGTAGCGACTATGGGAAAGGAGATGAGAGAGAGCGACGAGAGGAGATGATAGAGATATTAATTGGGGAGTGGCTCCTGGGTGTTTTGTTCAAAGTTACTGACTGTTAGGGTGTTTTTTGCGAAGTTACTCAAGATTAACTCTCATCCCAGATCTGAGACTGAGATGCTGCCACCTTAACGCCAGCAGATAGACTCCATTAGCTATTATCTGATATACATTTTTCTCATATACATATATATATATACAATATATACATACATACATACATATATATATATATATATATATATATATATATATATATACACATACATACATATATATATATATATATATATATATATATATGTATGTATGTATATATATATATATATATATATATATATATATATATATATATATATGGGTAAAGTGCTCCTAGTAGGTCTCCTTAGATGCAATCTAAGGAGTCGTCTAGGTGGCAAGATCTCATCCGCAGATCTCAACCAAAGAGAATAAGATTATATTTGTAAAGAGAATGCTATTTTTCTAAAAAAACCCCTTCCTCAATTAATGGGTCATGCTATAAATTGAATGTAGGTTATATTTGTAAAGAGAATGCTATCTTTCTAAAAAATCCCTTCCTCAATTAATGGGTCATGCTATAAATTGAATGCTCTCTCTTTTTGCATGCCCTCTCTCACTTGTCAACATCTACGGGATTATCGCGAGCAAGATCTTGCATACAAATCTATGATAGAGCCAGGCAGTGGGAACGGTCTTTTGCACGTACATGATACGGTGGAGCAGAGGATGAAAATGAACATGCCGTTAACTTAGCACACAGATCAAGCAACGATATGCTACCTACTACCGCAGTGATATTATAAGGAACAGTTCCTATGGTGTGATTTGCAGTGTGGTGGAGTACCAATTTGTGAGCAATGTTCAATAAAACTATGTTCCCAAATAAATATCTGAACAATACTTGCCAAAGTAATAAGGATACTAAGCACCTATTAAAATGTGGCTTTATGCTAAGAAAATGCTCTGAGTTTACAGTATATACGCGAAGGGAAATTGAAATGATCCCAAGTTCCAAGAGGGAGCAACTTGGCAGTTTCGTCTGTCACCGAGTTGAAGACTGCAGCCGTATGGGGTTCTTCCATATTGGCATTTTGTCAAACATGTTTCAGGCATATCCAAAAGAGCAAGACTGAGCAGACAATTGAGCGCACAAAGACAGAGGGATTTCTGCTCGAGCCTCGAACACCCATTGGGCATTGGCAACGCCTAATTCTTGATGCATCAACAAAAACCTCCATAGTCCATCTCCAAACGTGAATTTTGTCAACATCAACAGCACATTAGCATTGCTCTCAATTCAGTTTTGGACCCAATTAAGAATTGGAGGTGTTTGTGATGGACCTCACTGAAAGAATTACGCAAACATACAGATTGAAATGATCCCAATCTTTAAATTGTTATGTTCCTGTACTGGTTATCTTCTTAAGGCTATCTTGTTCCTCTGTAGTCAAATTGTTTTGAAATGTCTTTTACTGCCAAAGTTTGGGGTACATGTATTTTCATTTTACAAGTTGAGTAAAAGAACTTCTGTACAAAAAAACATTCAATAGCCCATGTATGATACAAATTAAAAAATGAAAAGTATGCTTCTTAAAGCTAGCATTAGCTCCATCCTATGTCTCTCACAAAAAACGAAAAGAATCCTTCATGGCAACACACATGCCCTCAGTTTGCAGTTTTCCAAAATGTAATAAGAAGTTCAACTACTCAAAATACAGGCACTCAAAATGGATGATACAATCACATGTTTTCTAAAATGGCATCCACCTGATGACATCCTATTTTCTGATACAAGTATCATATAATGGTCGATGTCTTCTACGATGACACCCACCTGCTGAACATGCAAAAGCAACTCATTATTACATGCATAAAAAATTAATAAAAGATAATAGAAAGCATACAAATGAAGTAAAATATTTTAATTGATAGTAACTTACAAAATCATATAATCATTTTCTTTATCTACCTCTTTCTCTCGTACTATCCCTTTTTTCATCTACAATACAACATTCGGGGATTAATTTAGGAGGGAAAAATTAGCTTAAAGTTGCAATTAAAATAACTTTAAGTTTGAATCCAATACCTTTACCAAATGACAACTTGTTATATAATGACCCTTTTCCTTACAAAATCCGCAAGTTCTTTGCTTCTTGATACATTTTTCTTGTGATATCTCTATTCCGGCCTTAATTCTGTCAACTTGTGTGGGTCGTCCCTTTGTCTTAACTGGTCCATCAGGATCACGAATGGTAATTTGAGATGCTTGTTCTTTAGTGACCAATATGCTTGACATTGCATCTCGTTGCTATAAACGCCAAGTTCCTCAGCTGCTTTTTGCTTTTGATCATTTTCAACTTTCTCCACAAACTCATCTAACATAGCATCAAGCTCATTATGAAACACTTCTGAAACTTTTGCTCCTTCTAGTGCTTTATTTCATTTCACTTTAAGTTCCCAATGCTTTATGATGAAAACTTGCTCTTCACTATTTGCAATGTTATCCTAACCACCCCGCGACCAACATGTCTGGCGTCCATTGTCCATCGCCTCATAATATAGCTTGCAGGAATAGCTAACATCTGCTTTTTCAGTAGAATGTGTAGACTATGCTTACATAATATTCCTTCGGTCTCAAATTGGCACAAGTGCAATTAACTGATACTTCTTCAAATGCATCAAAGACGACAATTTGACGTTGTTATTATTCTCTTCATCATCTATTGCCCAAACTGCATATTTGCTATTGAACCCATTCTTTGATAACTTCTCATGGAGCAGAGAGTGACTAGCATTGAACTCTTGTTGGAAAATATCAAATATAGTTCTTGTGTAGCAAGCTCTAGCTTGCTTTTCAATTGGATGTGTGGTGCTCAATAAAGGGATATAATTTGTACTCCTGAAATCTGCATCAAGTTCAGCTACACGACGAGCTCCTATTGCCTCATCAAATTGCCTTACGAACTCGCACAACTCAGTTTGTGCATTCACATAACCATCAAAATAGGCATTGATTCCCTCACTTCGCTGAGTAGATGTCATGCCAGCAGCAAAGGTATCTTTTAGATATAATGGAGCCCAATGACGCCGTTGGTTGTACAAATTTGTAAGCAATTTCTTTCATCTAAGCTACATTTATCTTTAATTTCTTTCCAACGCATCTCAAACTTCTCATGTGTACTACTCCAATACCACTTTTGGTACATTATTGATATTTCCTCTCCATGAAGACTGCGTAGTGACTGAAGATTATGTAAAGAACTCCTGCCGAGATGCCATGAACAAAAACGATGACGAGTCTGAGGGAAGACTTTATGAATTGCACCACACATGGCCTTATCTTGGTCTGTGATGATTGTCAAGGGTTTATACCTGACATGCACTTTAACCACTGCTCAAATAACCATACAAATGTTTCTTCTGTTTCATCAGCTAGAAGTGCACACCAAAAAGTGTAGACTGCCTATGATGATTAACATCAGTAAATGATGCAAATGGCAGTCTCATATTATTTGTTCTGTATGTGGTGTCGAAAACAACCACATCTCCGAATTGCAAATAAGAAGTTCTTGCCCTTCCATCTGCCCAAAAGAAACTTCTCACTGTCTGATCATAATCTAACTCCATTGCGAAATAAAATTGTGGATCAGATGTCATCTTCTCCTGAAAATGACGAATTATTGATACACACTCTTGACCTATGTTGCTTTTCCTTTTTCTTCGAAGATGTGATTGACATTGTTGTTGAGTAAGAAACTCTTCTTCGCTTCCATGAGTAACATTTATAACTTTACAAATAGTAGAAGGTCGTATTCCTTTACCATCAAGGTTGTCAATAAACTTATGGCAAGTTGGAGCTCGATGAAGAGTTTGATGTGAATGGTGCTTTGAGACTTTACTCGGGGTGGTTAGAAGGTGACTATGATCTTCATCGAGTTTTCGAACTATCCATATGCCTGAACTTCTCTTAAGGCCTATCACCATTTTTGCATTGCAACATTCTCTCACGTCAGCCTTGCGATGTATATTTTTGCCTTCTTCTCTTTTATCCTTTAGATATTTGAGGCCTTCCTTATCACATACCAAATACCTTGTTATTATTTCATTATCTTTTTTTGATCGATCTGCATGGCCTCTACGGATACCAAAGCCTTTTGACTTCGCATAAGCATTATAAAAATCATAAGCTTCCTCATGACTAGAGAATTCCATTCCAACACATGGACTAATAGCAAATTTTCTTTTATCTTATACATCTTCTCCACAAGTAACCTCCCTAATCTGTTCTGTATGATTTGTCATCTATAAGTAGGAAAAAAAAAGTTCTATAAGACAATAGATTAAAGAAATTTAGATAAGAACATAATTAAAAGAATGGCTTCTGATAATTTTGAACATACATACAACATTTTAATTAGTGACACTATAATTTTCAAGAGTTCTCTTTTGAGACAGTGGATATGATAATCAAAAGCCAACAGCTGATTATACAATATGGCTATGATCTCAATTGATGCCTACTTCTATAATCACAAGGTTAGTCCTCAAAAATTCAAGGATCATTGCAATGGAAAAATGACCTATTGCGCGACCTCCTCAACCAAACAGGGAGGAGGAGAAATCTTCCCTTCAAGGACAATTTGGTTTACACCAGCAGGGGTGATAAATATGAATACTAAGGCTATGAATAGAATATGATGCTAATGACAACAGTGCCATGATTCATGAAGTAAAGGCCTGTGCTTGGAACTGGATAGCTAGCGGCATCACTGATGAACATTGATGGTTGCAACCTGAGATAGAATCCTAGAACTGATCGTGGTGCCATTAGATTCAGGGAACACTAAATGTAATGGCCTGTATGTATAAGTAACTTGACCGTGATTTTTGTTCCATTTCCAAGAATCAAGAATCAAGATTCTTTTCATGGGATTCACTCTATGATAAACTAACCATAAAACTTGATTTGGACATATGGAAAAAACAAATTTTAATAAGATGAAGAAGATAACTAACCTGAGATTAGTAATCAATGAAAGAGTTATCTTGTGATCTTCCAAAGAGGTTGGGGGTCGATTACTCAAGTATTCGGCAGCAGGTGCACAAATTGCTGGCGTTGATGGGCATAAATTGAGTAGATAAGAGGACAAGGGAGAGAGAGAAGCCAACAGACTCTGGTGATAGTGATGGAAGTTGCTCGAAGGCGAAGGGTTTTTTTTTTCCTCTGCCCAACGACAGAAAAGAGATCTGCGTGACCCAATAATTGATAGCATGACCCATTAATTGAGGAAGGGATTTTTAGAAAGATAGCATTCTCTTTACAAATATAACCTACATTCAATTTATAGCATGACCCATTAATTGAGGAAGGGTTTTTTAGAAAAAAAGCATTCTCTTTACAAATATAATCTTATTCTCTTTGGTTGAGATCTGCGGATGAGATCTTGCCACCTAGACGACTCCTTAGATTGCATCTAAGGAGACCTACTAGGAGCACTTTATCCTATATATATATATATATATATATATATATATATATATATATATATATATATATATATATATATATCCTTTTGTTGTTAAAATGTAATAGATCTGGTAGAAATTACATAAATACAAAAGCTCTCTTTTGCTATTAGTAAATGTTTATCGGATGGTTTTTCATTATAAACACCATGAAATATCTTTCTTTATCACACCCACTTCCTCTCTCTATAAAGATCTCTCAGTCAGAGTCTGCAAACAGACCCCTAATATTGAAAACAAGTAATGTGAACAATACATGACCCAATCAAATATTCTCAAGCTCAATCTATATTCTCAAGCTTATGAATGCTTTGAAGGGCTTCACCAGCAAACAAATTCAAATCTCTTATTGAGCTCTTGATTGTAATTTGTTGAATTTGTCTAATATGTTCACATGGGTGCAGAGCCATCTTCATGCAGGGCCTTCCACATCAATGAATCCTTTATCGATACCTAAAGCTTGTAGGGCCAGTAGAGATTGAAAAATTCCGGTGATGGGTGTAGACTTGATAGCAAGACCTAAACTAAATGGAGAAATGAGGGGGAAAAACAGAGAGATGTGACAACATCTAAGACTGCTAATTATGTGTAGAGGGTGAATTAGTCACATAAGAAAAGTTTGTTAGGCTGTATTTGATTTAAATCGTTTTGAGTCTTTATTAAATGGGTCTGTTAACTTTGAGCTAACCTAAAGGCATATATGCAAATTAATTCTGAAATATTAAGGAGATATAGGAAGATACAAATAAAATAAGCATAAAAATGTAGCATTTAAAAAACGAAAGGACATATATGTTAAAATCATATTCATTTTAGCAATCTACTCTGTTGAAGTGGATCTATGTTATTTTGAGCATCTAAAAAACTTTACGGTTCTGAGTTTTTTCCCTCGTTTATCTAGCAGCCGCAAACAAACTACTGAGCGGCAAAAGCACGTGGTTTGGTTATGAGTTCCCAAGTTCAACACTTTGGGCTACAGTGTTTCAAAAAAGAAATAATGGTTTTTTAAAATATATATAGCAATATGTTTTTGAGAAATTAAAATATTTGACCTCGTCTTATGTATATAGATTTCCATAGACGACTTTTGCAAACTGTCCCTTTATCAATTAAAAGTCAAATGATAATAGAGTAAATAAAATTTAAGAAATCAAAGTATGTTTTACTTAATTTTTGCAACATAAGGGGAAAAAAACTAATTTGTTATCAAGCTCAATGCCATTTTAACAAGGAATAATTATACTAGTTAATTAAACAAATTAATATGCATTATAATATTAAAGAAAAATATTTCGCTACAGGTATCTACTTTGCTTCATAACTAGAAAAAAAATCCAACGTCGTAATCTGATTCGCTACAGCCTTTTCCACGTCAGCATAAATTGATTCCTCCCAACCACAGCTTGTTTATATATTTTCATTTCTTAATTTATCTTTCCCATTGCACTTGATATTGCTCTCTCCTTAATCTTAACCCCCGACACAGAGTCATTTGCGGGTCGACCTGGCGTTGCTCTCTCCCAACTACCGCTTGTTTATAATTTTTTTTGGATCGACTTTTTTGTAAATCTTGTTTTATTCGTGCTTGCGATGAGGTCTGTGAGAATTGATTCAGAAATAGGGCATTTTGTGAGTACTACGTCATGATCGTTGTCCGCACAAAGACTCAAATACAAGACATTTTTGTGATGATAGGATTGTGATCATGGTCACAATCCTCATAAAGACACAAATATAAGACATTTTTGTGAATATTGTGATTATGATCGCAGTCCTAATAAAGAGAACTGCGGTCATGATCATAATCATATAAAGACTCAAAAACATGATATTTTTGCGAGGATTGCGATCATAGTCGCATTTCTCATAAATAGTACATTTTATGAGAACTACGATCATGATCGCAATCCTCAAAAATAAGACTGCGATCATTTTGTGAGGACTGCGATATAGTCACAGTCCTTATAAATATATGATCACAGTCTTTATAAATAACCCATTTTTGTGAGGACTGCGATCATTGTCTTAGTTATCTATACTATGATCATTTTGTGATGACTGCGATCAAAGTCGCACTCCTCAGAAATATGACATTTTTTAAGCGTTTGCTTAGGATATTTTCATCTTTCATCGTTGATGAGCGTTTTAGCGCTTGACACGTGACGCACATCCTTACTTTAAAAAAGAGGTGAATGAAGCGAACAAAATTATGAAACTGAGTATTTCATAATTACGATTTGACATGGGGGTGTAGCGAAAAACCCTATTAAAGAATTATGATTAGCAAAATAGCACTAATATATTGATGAAATAGAGCTAAGATTTTATGTTGTAAACAATAAAATTAGTTCGAATATAATTTAATTTGTTAAAATTCAGCATAAGTTCATTTTTCACTAAATAACGGTTGACAAACGAGCATATTTGCAAGACAAGTCAAAAACATAAGGCCAGATACAAGAATATGTAATTCTCAAAAACCTAAAAGGTGTCCGTGCTAAAATCTCGAAAAAGAAATTCAAAAAATAACCGTTGGGCTCAACACCGCCTCTGGTTTGAAAAATCTGAACGAGTCTGATTCGGTATGAGACTGTTAGCTTAACGCTCAAGATATTAAGCTAACCGTTAGATTAATGCCTCTCACAACCTCATTAATAAATACCCCCGGTAAGCCTCTCGTTCGCTCTCTCTCTCTCTCTCTCTCTCTCTCTCTCAGAGATCGAAAACCCCAATCAAAAACCCTAAACCCTAACCCAAAATCAAGAAGAAATTGACCCCCTTCTCCATTCTGGATGCAAGCAAATCAAAGGACCAGTGATCGCCGACGATCTGGAGATGGGAAGAAATCCCTATGTCCCTCGAAATCAAGAGGTCATTTTCTGTTCCTTTCTCTTCTTTCTTCTTAATTTCTTCTTATTCTTGTGATTTCGTTCTGATTTCTCCCTTGTTTAAGTAGCTGGAGATATTTGTAGATGTTGATTGTTCCTTTTTTGGGGGGTCGATGTTAACAGCTGAATGTGGCCGCTCATCGCCATCCGGTCGGATCTTTACTCAAGTGCTTGATGATTCCACCGACTGAATTGTTAATTATGGTAATGATCACGGTTTAAATAAGTAAAGATTGACAATTTCATTTCTTTTTCTGTTTTATGTCCTGTTCTGTTGTGTTTTTTTTTAAAATTATGTTCTTTCCAAATTGGGGTTGTCTTCTTCGTCTTCCCCTCGCAATGCTTGCATTCTTGATCCTCAGCGAGAGAAAAAAAGATTTGGGCTCCTGAATCTGATCCGGGTATCGTTTTTTCTGATTCAAACCCAGCATATGAGGGTTTTTTTGGTAGCAGTGTCTGCAAAAGGACAGAATTCGGGGGGGGGGGGGATCAGTTGCAATTCAGTGACAAGGTTAGTTTCTGATTATGACCCGTGTTAATTATAGTCAATCCTATGTCCCCAATTTTAGCGAGTAGCAATGGATGATTAACAAAGTCTATTTCTGAACGTATTTTCTTTATTTTCAGTTTAAGCATAATTTCTCTTCCTTCTTCCTTGGATATGTCTATGCATGTCCTTGACTCATGAAAGTAGCATTTGATTTTTTGATTATTCTTTTTGGAACTGAAAACTTCTCATTGCATTTTATTATTGTTACAAGTGGTTCTTCCTGCCCAATGGACTCCACATATTTGGGATACAATTCTCATTAGGATTATTATAAATAAGTCCATAGGAAGTCATTATAAATGAGAAGTCATTATCCTGATTGATCAAAATGCTTCTTCTCTGTATCACATGTGAACCTGACCGATTGCTAATCCCTACCTGAATTTCTCACTCCGATTTCAGAAAATAATTAGAGGAAAAAAAATTCAATTCACTCATCTAAAATAATTTTGATTTTATGTTCTTGACTAAAACTGTGAGTATTTACATGATTAGGATATGCTAAGCCATTTTTAGGACTGGCTGGTTTTGTTCACCTTTTATTTTGATGTCCCAATTCTTTCACACAGTTTTTTTGATGTATCTTTTGCTATTATGCTACTCTGGACATATTTTCTTTATTTTCTGTTTAAGCACAATCTTTCTTTCTTCTTCCTTGAATATGTCTATGCATGTCTTGACTCATGAAAGTAGCATTTGATTTTTGATTTTTCTTTTCGGAACTGAAAACTTCTGTTGTGCATTTTATTGTTGTACAATTGTTCTTCCTGCTCAATGGACTATACATATTTGGGATATAATTCTCATTGCAGGAATATTATAAATAAGTCCATAAGAAGTCATTAGACTGATTATCAAGTTGCTTCTTCCCTGTATCTCATGTGAACCTGGCCCATTACAGACCCGTCCCTGAATTTCTCACTTAGATTTCAGAAAATAATTAGAGAAAATAATTCAATTCGCTCATCGTCTGTCTACTAAATTTCTCTGAATCTCGTGTAAACCTGGCTCATTGCAGATCCTTGACCTTCATTTCTCTCCTAGATTTCAGAAATAATCAGATTAGAAAAAAGAATCGATTTACTTGTCATGTGTCTCCCTTTTATTTCCCTGGACACACACATGGTCCATTGCAAACCCTATAACCTACATTTCTCACTTCAGCTTCAGAAATAATCAGAGAGAAAAGATTCTGATTCAATTGTTCTGTTTAGTGGGTTAGCTTTCTGTCAGATTTTAATGAGGGAGAATTTTAAAATTTCCCCTAGATTGGTGCAAATATGACCTACCTTAACATATCTTCAAGTAAATGAACGGGGACCCTTTAGAAACAGCATAGTGTTTTTTATTGCCTACCACAAAGCAAAAGTTTCATCATGCTTGAAGATGATTCTATTAGCCCGCCTTGGCCTGGACCACTTAGTTTTGCTCATGGACCACGAGGACAAAACTGATAGTACTGTTAAAGTTGCATAGTCTCTGTTGATACTTGGAGAATTTTGCAGTGGATGTTGCACCGATGACAAATGTTTTGTACCAAGTGGAGTGGATTAATTTTCATGCAAATGCTTTGGGTTCATGAATGTGATCCGGGTGTCATTTTTTCCCATTCCAAACCCAGCAATCGAGGTGTTTTTTGTAGGAGTATCCGCAGAAGAACAGAACTCATGGGGAACTTAGTTGCAATTCAGTGACAAGGATTGTTTCAGATTACTACCTGTGTTAATAATAATCAATTCTATTTCCCTGGTGTGAGCAAGTAACAATGGATGATTAAGAAAGTCTGCATTACTTTTATTGTTATGTTAATTTTTATCCTTCCTAATTCAAATTCTGTCTATACTTAATAATTAATAATAACCATGACACTATTTCATCACTTTAAAGATACTACTGGGGGTTCTGATTTTAGCTTGCCTATTTGTATTCCCATTTTATTAGAGGAAAGGAATCATCAAAGTAGTTTATTGCATGTTAATGATTTTTCCCTTATGGCATTGGCTAGTAATTATTTTGCATCAAAAAATTTATTATTGTTACCTCATATTGTTAGAGTCTTTAGGTGGTACAATTGTCGGGAAGCAGTGTGGGGCGAGCAGTTTTAGGTTGATGCCGTGTTATGGATTTTTTAATTTATTTTTTAAAATTCTTTTGCTAAACTACATAAGACTTCAGCATTTTAGCGAACCCATATTACTGTGATAATGTTGGTTTACTTTGTGACATGTTGATCGGCATGCTTGTGTATGTGTGTTCATATCTAAGTTTTTACTTTTGCTTTTTATATAATTATATGCCTGATCTTTTCCAATTTCTACACAAGGCAAATGGTGATTGTACTGTCTTATAAAATGTTTCTCAATCAAGATATTTGTGTGAGTTTATTATTTCATAATTTTTCTCCATCGGTGGGGTTGTTGGCATGACCTTTTCTTTGGTTTTTATAGCTATCTACCATCGTCGTCATTATCTTTTGGGTATTCTATCAAGTTGGCTCCCCCCCAACTGTATTTGGAAAGCTCCATGAGAAATTTGGTCATCCTAGCATTGAGCCTTTAAGTTGGTGCCAAATCCATGCTACAGGAAGCATGGACAAGATAAACTGGTGATTAAACCTTGGATGAAAGATGTGGGTTAGCAAAGCTACATGAGCTTCATGCAACATAAACCCTTGTAACAAGTTGCAACATTCCACACTTTTAGATTAAAGAGTCTAGAAGCAAGTTTAGATTGTTAGAACTTTCTCTTTTAGGAACTTAACAGGAATATATTTTCAATATGGTAACATGGCAATATATATGTATCTATATGTATTGTACCAAAAACTAAATGGTCAGCGCTGCATAGGTTATCACTCTATCAAAAACAAAAAGAAAAATGAATAAAGCCTGTGGCTAACGTTCCAATCTTAACCAAAGAAAATTTCCAAGCATCCAATCTAATCTGACCTAGTAAAAACACATAATACCTCTCTCATATCGTGTTGAGGTTGTGTTAAAATACATCATAACCTATGTCAAAGGATCCTATCTGTTTCCATTTTAGCCGAGCATGGCTAAATGCAAACATTGTTTTTGCTTATGTTTTAATAAGCACTACTCTCAATGTTAGCAAATAAATGCTCCAACTGCGTTATATTATGAGCTTGTTTGTTTATTGGCAACACAATTTTTGTTTTTTTTCTTTCGTTTGTAATTGCCTAAAGAGTTTTTCCTAATTGAAAAAAGAAACATTTGGAGATGCTTGAACTGATTGTTTCTTTATACATTTTATAGTGGTATAATTGAATTGTGCTTTGTTGTGCAGGGTTTACCATCTATTAGAGGACATAAACATAGTGGAAAGACATTGTTTGAGAAGCATCAATCTTTCTTTCATCTTTACCATAGTTTTCACCGCTTGTGGATTTTTCTTTTTATGATGTTACAGGTAATATTCATTTAATTGATATTGGTTAATCTCTTAGTAGCATTATTCTTCAATCTTCTCTACTCCACGCTAGTAAATTCACATCATTATGCCTAATCTTAAAATCGCCTTTGACCTCTCTGAGCCCTCCTCCCAGGTCCTTCAAGACCTGCATCCTGACCTCGTCACCATTTTCTAGCGTCATGCCAATACTAGAAGGTTGACATTGATGGCTCGATAGGTTTGTCCTTTACTTATATTTATTATCATTACAAAATATTATTATATATATTTTCCAGTTTTAGAAGGTGGTATTTTGTTGGTTTCTCGTGAATCATTTCACAAACATCTACAACCGGTTAGTTACTTGCCACTTGAAACCGAGTGTGAAAGAGGAAAGGAAAAGGAAAGAGTGATGCAAACGTATTAATTTTGATTACAGTAGTGAATGTTCAAAACTAATTAGTTGTGTACATTGAAACTTACATTAATTTGTGTACACTCACACACAAACTATATACATAAATTACAGATGTGTACATATATGCGGGCATACATATATAAAAGCATACATACTTTATATAAGCACACAGACAAATAGAAATACATGAACATGTATGTTTGTATATACATATATTTATACATATGTATACACACATATCCACATGTATAAATACACAAATATAGACACATACACACATACATATCCACATATATGTGTGTGCATATATTTGTGTATATATAATTGTGTGTGTTTCTATGTATGTATCTAAATATGTGAATATGTGTGTATATATTTGTGTATGTACCTATATATGTGAATACATATGTGTATGTCTCTATATCTCTGTATATATTTATATTTGTGAATATATATATGTATACATATCTATATATTTCTGTATATGTGTATGTATTTATACATTGGATATATGTGAGTGTGCATGTTTACATACACATATATAGATATATGTATACAAAAACATACATGTTTTGTGTTTCTTTTTGTGTGTTTTTGTAAAGTTTATGTCTTTATATATGTATGCCCGTGTGTATTTACATATCTATAATTATGTATATAGTTTGTATGTGAATGTACATGGATTAATGTAATTTTCAATGTGCATAATTAATTAGTTTTCATTCACTTATGTAATCAGAATTAATATGTTTGCATCTATCTCTTTTTCCTTTCTTTTCTCGCACTCGGTTTATTTCCTCTCCTTCCCTCTCTGGGCCGATCTTGTTATCTCCTCTCTGTGTCTCTCTCCTTTCCTCCTTGTGCTTCACTTTGCTCTCATCCTCTTTGGGATGGACTTACTAATTTAAGATCAAGGCAACAATATTTACAATAAGTGCTTCGTCTTCTGATCAAACTCCATCAAACACTTAGATCTTTGTCTCCCTAGTAGCATTACTCTTCAAGCGCTTACCTTTATACCGCTAAATTCATGTTCCTTCTTGTTATGATGCATGCTCTCTAGATTGCCTTCAACTTCTCATATTCCTTCTCGTTATGATGTCTGCTCTCTAGATCGCCTTCAACTTCTCAAAGCCCATCTCCCAGATCCTTCAAGATCTACACCCTAACATCATCATTTATAACGTTGTATCGCCATGGGCCAAAGAGCTCCCCTCATGCTTCCTTATCCATCGATGCCGTTTACTTCAACGTTTTCTACCACTACATCTGTAGACCGCAACACAATTTCCTCTTGCCCTGATATTATCATGCAGGCGGAGGATCAAGATGATGACTGCACTAAGATTATTCTGTTAGACAACTAACAACGTCACTAATACATGCCTGCCTTCTTCTAGAGTGCATAAGCTTGGCCTTCAACTTAATGACCTTCAAGAGTTTTTTAGAGATCGAATTCAAATACAGGAATTACCTGTTATCTCTCACGGGTAAGCAGCTAGTTCCTATGTCCTTTGGTGCTTAACACCATAGATATGGATTGAGATAAAAACCAAATGTTGATCTAATGGTTGAGCAACAAGATTTCATTTTCTTTCCTTTTTGAATGACTACCTCTCTAGGGCTAATATAGCCACGTGACCTAAATGTGAACATCGACGAATGCAGATCAGGTTATTTTGCCGGGTCATTTTTTCTAATGCTTTTTTTTAAATTTAATTTTGCTAGTGCAGGTCACATGGAGACATTCCAAACTTATTCACCATTCTGTAGCATCGTGTCAAGACTAAAATGTTGAAATTTGGTGCCTTGATAGGTTTGTCCTTTATTTATATTTATCATCACAAAACATTATTAATATATGTTTGTATTATATTTTTACTGCATAAATATCATTATTATAAATAAATGTTTATTTATCTACAATTAAAGTTAGTAAAACAAAGCCTACATCCCTTCATTGTTATGATAGTCGAGGTAAGCATACTTGAATCTTTTAAGTACTTTTTTCACATTTTTATATTTTAAGCTAATTCGTTTATTATTCAAATTTTTGTGGGATAACGTGGATTTACATGTATGCGTGTATGTTATGTATGGATATGTATCTTTGTATGTGTGTGTATGTTGCATGCATGTATGTATTTTTGTATTTGTGTACGTGTATATGTAATTGTGTCTATGACTGTATGTATCTAAATATGTGAATATGTACGTGTACGTGTCCATTTATCTGTGTATGTATCTATATATGTCAATATATGTTTGTTTGTTTCTATACCTGTGTCAATATCTATGTATACGTGTATGTAATTGTATCTATGACTGTATGTATCTAAATATGTGAATATGTATGTGTCCATATATCTATGTATGCATCTATATATGTGAATATTTGTGTGTTTCTATATATGTGAATGTCTATACATATGAATATTATGTGTATGTGTCTATATATTTGTATGCCCTTTATATGTGAAATATGTATACGTATCTATATCTGTATATACATCTATATATATGTGAAGATATATGTATCTCTATATTTATGTATATGTGTATGCGTCTATATAGGTGTATGTGTTTATACATGTGAATGTGTGTATGTATTCATATGTATAGATATATGTATGTAGAAACATCCATGTTTATGTGTTTCTATACACGTTTTTGTAAAGTATATGTGCATTTATATATGTATGCAACATATATGTAATTATGTACAGTCTGTGTGCAAATTTACTGGGATTAATATATGTTCGTGCAAAGCTTAAGTGAAAGCATATTTACTAATGGAATTAGAATTAATATGTTCTCATCTCTCTTCCCCCTTTTCCTTTCCTCTTGCACACTTGGTTTCTTTCTTTGTCTTTTCCTCCTTATTGCCAAATGCCGGGTCACTCCTGTTATCTCCTCCACGTGCCCCTCCCCTTTTCTCTCCACGCTCCTGTTTGCTTCCATCAAGCTTTATCAAATACATAGAGCATCATCCCCCAAATAGCACTACTCTTCAAGTACCTCACATCCACACCACTAAATCATATCCATACACATTATGACGTCTGCTCTTAAGATTGCCTTTAATTTCTGTGAGCCCTCTCTCAATCCTTCAAGAAGTGTATCCTAATGTCATCATTTATGACGTGATATAGCAACGGCCTGAGAGCTTCACACATGCTTTCCTATCCACAGGAGTCGCTTTGACTTTTTCAACTACTTCCTTTATAAATCCCACCACAACTTTCCTTCCCAAAATATTATTATCGAAGGATGAGGATCAAGGTGATGACTACATTGAGATTTTTTTGTTAGAAAAACACAAAATAACTGATGTTTGCCACTGATCTACAGTCATGAGCTTGGCCTTCACTTATGACCATCAAGAGTTTCCACGGGGATCAAGTCCAAATACACGGATTACCTGTTGTCTCTCACGGCAAGATGGTAGACCCTTCTTTTGTTATTCGCAACATGGATAAGGATTGCGATAAAACCAGTTGCTGATCTAATGGTTAAGCAACAAGGAAAGATTGTCCGTTTCGTTTCCTTTCGAATGAGTAGCTCTCTAGGGATAATATAGTCATGGGCCCTAAATTTGAACTCCAATGAATGCTAATTAGGGAATTAGATGAATTAGATCATTTTTCTAATGTTATTTTTTTATTTTTAAATTTAATTTTCCTAAGGTAGGGTACTTGGAAACATTCCATACTTGTTCTCACATTCTTTAGCAGCATGTCAAGACTAGGAGGTTGAACTTGATGCCTTGACAGGTTTTCCTTTAATTATATTTATTATCATTACAAACATTATTATATATGTATTTTGCCCATTTTTGAATGTGGGTATTCAGTTGGTTTCCCATAAATCATTACAGAAACATGTGCAACCGATTAGTTTATGTGCCACTAATTATTAATATATATTTATATTAAATTTTTGCCACATATATATCATTGTTATAACAATGTGTCTGTTTATCTACAATTGAAATTCTCGAACCAAAGCTACATCCCTTTATCATTAAGAGAGTTGAGGTATCCATACTCGAATCCTTTCAATACTTTTTTCATATTTTATATTCAAAACCAATTTTTTTATTGTTCAAATTTTAGTGGGATAATATGGATTTACATGTATACATGTATGTTTGTATTGATATGTATGTTTGTATATGTTTATGCATGTGTATACGTATTTGTGTACATGAGTATGTACCTATATGCGTGTGTATGTTGTTTATATTTGTGTATATGTAATTGTGTCAATCTTTATGTATGTCTCTATATATGTATATGTATCCATGTATTTCATATACATGTATGCGTCTATATATGTGTGTGTGTATGTTTGCTTATATTTGTGTATATGTAATTGTGTCAATCTTTGTGTATGTCTCTATATATGTATATGTATCTATATATTTCATATACATAATACGTGTATGCGTCTATATATGTGTATGTATTTTTATATGTAAATGTATATGTATGTATATATGTATACATATATCTAAATATGTGTATATATGTGTCTATCTAATTGTATTGATATTTATATGTGTGTCTAAAATCTAAATATGTGAATATAATCATATATGTATATGTGTCTATACATGTATCTATATATGTAATATGTACGTGTTTGTTTCTATATCTGTGTAAATATCTATGTATATGAATATATATGTGTTTACAGGTACCACATATATGAATATATGCTTATATTTCTACGTATATATGCATATATATATATATATATAATATATATATATATAATATATATATATATGTATATATGTCTATACATTTGTGTATGTATTTATATATGTAATATGTGCGTGTTTGTTTCTATGTCTGTACAAATATCTATGCATATGAATATATGTATGTACCATATACATGAATATATTTGTATATGGTCTATATTTGTGTTACTCTCTCTATATATATATGTATCTATGTATTTTGTATACGTGTATGCGTCTATATATGTGTATGCATTTATATATGTGAATGTATGTGTGTGTGTATATGTATACATATATCTAAATTTGTGTATATCTAATTGTATTGATATTTATGTATCTAAATATGTGAATATATGTATATGTGTCTATACCTGTATCTATATATGTAATATGTACGTGTTTGTTTCTACATATGTGAAAATATCTATGTATATGAATATATATTTGTATGCGTGTATATATATCTATATATGTGAATATATGTGCCTATATTTCTACATGTATGTATATGTGGATATATCTGCATGTATCCATATATTTCTGTATATGTGTATGCGTTATATGCGTGTGTATTTATTCATGTGAATATATATATATATATATATATGTATATATATATATATATATGTATATAATGTTTGTGTGTGTTTATATGTACATAGAAACAATCATGTGTGTTTCTATCTATGTCTGTGTGTGTTTATGTAAAGTATGTACATATTTATATATGTATGATCATATTTATGTACATCTATAATTATGTATATAGTTTGTATGTGTATCTAGAAGAATTAAAGTAAGTTTCAACGTGAACAATTTAATTACTTTTACACATTCACTAAACGAATCATAAGTAATACGTTCACATTTCTCTCTCTTTTTCATTTACTCTTTCATAATCAGTTTCTTTCTCTCCTTACCTCCCTTGCTAACACTGGGCCAATCCTATTATCTCCTTTGTGTCTCTCTCCTCTCCTCCCTGTGCTTCACTTTGCTCCCGTCCTCTCCGTGGTTGAATTTACTAATTTAAGACCAAGGCAACAATATTAGCATAAGTGCTTTGCCTTCCCATCAAACTCCATCAAGCACTTAGAGATTCAACTTCCAAGTAGCACTACTCTTTAAGCGCCTTAACTCCACACCGCTAAATTCATGTCCCTTCACGTTATGATGCTCGCTCTCAAGATCGCCTTTAACCTCTCGGAGCCTGTCTCCCAGATCCTTCATTATCTACACCTAAACTCATTATCTACAACATTATATAGCCATGGGCCAAGAGATTCCCACATGCTTTCTTATCCATCGGTGTCACTTCAACCTTTTCTATCACTACCATTATAGACCTCACCATAATTTCTTCTTGCCAAGATATTATCATCGCGGGCGAGGATCAAGATGATGACTATACTAAGATTATTTTGTTGGACAACCAACAAAATCACTGATACATGCCTTCTTCTAAAGTGCCTGAGCTTGGCCTCAACTTAATAACCATCAAGAATTTCTTAGGGATCGAGTCTAAATACATGAATTACCTTTATCTCTTTACGGGTAGGCAGCTAGTAGCGGTGTCCTTTGTTGCTTTAACACCATAGATATGGATTGTGATAAAAACCAAATGTATTGAGCGACAAGGAAAGGTTTTCCATTTTCTTTCCTTTTTGAATATCTCTCTAGGGATAAGCCAATATAGCCATGGGACCTAAATGTGAACATCGACGAATGCGGATCAGTTTATTTTACTGACCATTTTTTCTAATGCTATTTCTTTTTTTTAAAATTTAATTTTGCTAGCGCAGGCCACATGGAGAAATTCCAAACTTGTTCACCA
This sequence comes from Agave tequilana, assembly GCA_038442645.1. Lineage (NCBI taxonomy): Eukaryota > Viridiplantae > Streptophyta > Magnoliopsida > Asparagales > Asparagaceae > Agave > Agave tequilana. The sequence goes on along the minus strand of JAVJIF010025420.1, from coordinate 12,384 downwards.
TTTTATAGCATCATGTCAAGACTAAAATGTTAACATTGGTATCTTGATAGGTTTGTCCTTTATTTATATTTATTATCATCACAAAACATTATCATATGTATTTTGCTAGTTTTGAAGGTGGGTATTCGGTTGGTTCTCATGAATCATTTCAGAAACATCTGCAACCGGTTAGTTATGTTCCACTTATTATTAATATATGTTGTATATATTTTTATCGCATAAATATCATTATTATAACTAAATGTTTGTTTATATACAGTTGAAGTTTGCAAAACAATGCTACATCTCTTCATTGTTAAGATAATCGAGATAAGAATACTTGAATCTTTAAGTATTTTTCACATTTTTTATTTTAAGCTAATTCATTTATTATACAAATTTTCATGGGATAATGTAGATTTACATGTATGCATATGTTTTGTATGGATATGTATCTTTGTGTGTGTGTGTGTTTGCATGTATTTGTGTATATGTGTACGTGTATATGTAATTATGTCATGACTATGTATGTATCCAAATATGTGAATATGTGTGTATGTATCTATATATGTGAATGTGTGTTTGATTCTTTGTATGTGTAAATATCTATACATACGAATGTTATGTGTATGTTTATATATTTGTATGCCCTTTATATGTGAAATATGTGTATATGTATCTATATCTGGTACCTATATCTGTGTCTGTATCTATATACGTGAAGATATATATACATGTATCTCTATATTTATGTATATGTGTGCGCGTCTATATATATATGTGAATGTATACATGTGAATATATGTATATGTATGTATACATATGTATAGATATGTGTATATAGAAACATCCATGTTTATGTATTTCTATACATATTTATGTAAAGTATATGTGCATTTATATATGTATGCAACATATCTGTAATTATGTACCTAGTTTGTGTGTGAATATATTGGGATTAATATATGTTTCAACGTGCATAACTTAAGTAAAGGCACATTTATTAATGGAATTAGAATCAATACGTTCACATCTCTCTCGCCCATTTCCTTTTCGCTGCACACTTGGTTTCTTTCTTTCTCTTTTCCTCCTTTATTTCCAAAATCGGGCCACTCCCGTTATATCCTCTCTGTGCCTCTCCTTTTTCCTCTCCACGCTCCAGTTTGTTTCCATCAAGCTTCATCAAATACATAGAACATCATCTCCCGTGTAGCATTACTCTTCAAGTACCTCACATCCACACAACTAATTCATGTCCCTCCACATCATGATGCTCGCTCTTAAGATTGCCTCTAATTTCTGTGATCCATCCTCTCAGTCCTTCAAGACTTGCATCCTAACGTCATCATTTATGACGTGATATAGCAACGGGCCTGAGAGCTTCACACACGCTTTCCTATCCACATGAGCCACTCTGACTTTTCTACCACTATCTTTATAAACCCAACAACTTCCCTTTCCAAAATATTATTGTCGGAGGGTCCAACAAAATCACCGGTGCCTGCCTTCGATCTACGTGGCCTTCAACTTATGATAATATAGTCTTGGGCCCTAAATTCGAACATTGACAAATGCTAATTTGGGAATTAGATCATTTTTTTCTAATGTTATTTCTTTTATTTTTAAATTTAATTTTCCTAAGGCAGGTTACTTGGAGACATTCCATATTTGTTCACACATTCTCTAGCATCATGTCAAGACTAGAAGGTTGAACTTGATGCCTTGACATGTTTTCCTTTATTTATATTTATTATCATTACAAACATATTATATGTATTTTGCCCATTTTTGAAGGCGGGTATTCAGTTGGTTTCCTATAAATCATTATAGAAACATGTCTGGTTAGGTATGTGCCACTTATTATTAATATATATTTGTATTAAATTTTTGCCACATATATATCATTATTATAACTAAATGTTTGTATCTACAGTTGAAATTCACGAAACAAAGGTACATCCCTTCATCATTAAGAGAGTCGAGGTATATTTTTTTTCATATTTTTATATTCAAAGCTAATTTTTTTATCGTTCAAATTTTAGTTGGATAATATGGATTTACATGTATGCATGTATGTTATGTATTGATATGTATGTTTGTATATATTTATGCATGTGTGCACAACTTCATCTGAATCCTTGAATTGGAGCTTCTTCTTTATGCATTTCCGGTATATCCTGAGCCTCCTCGTCTCCACTTGGGGGAGCATGCATAGGTGCAGCTGTCTCCACTTCTTGTGAAATTGTTTCAAGTTCTTCAAGTTCCTTATCTCTGTGTTGCCCCCATTCAATTGTGTGGTGTTTTTTATATGGCTGCCAGGATTAACTGAGGGTATACCTTGTTATGTGCTGCAGCAGCAGAAACAAAATCACTATGTGTCCTCTTCCCTCTCCCTGAGCATCCTGGTTTAATTCAGTGTTCACTGATTTCCTGTTAGCGCCTCCCAAATCCTGATCAATAGCAACCTGAGAGCTAGATTAGTGGTTTTTTGGACACTCCTCTTGTACATCTCTTAGTATAGAATCTCCTTTTGGCATCCATACTTGTTTAGTTGGGCAATGAAACTCAACATGACCAAAACTCTTGCACTTGGAGCACATAGGGGGAACCCCTTCGAACGCCACTTCAACTTGCACTTATCTCACTTCATGAGAGACAAACTTTGCAAAGTCTTGGGAGCTTCAATCTCTATAAAGCATCTCACATAGGCTAATCTTTATCCTTTAGCAGTAGCATTGCTCATAAACAAAGGAGTACCAACAAAGGCTAGCAAATTACTTAGTATAGGCTTAGACCAAAGGTTGAGATAGAGAGATGAAAATTGTACCCAAACTGGAACCAAGGAGAGCAAGTCAGTCCAGTCAAGTCCAATTGTTCTGTCCATTGCTTCAAGAGACGATCAAAAAGCCAAGGCAAAGAATACGAGTACATTCATCCTTGGAGCCAAATTTAAGGGAAAAGAAAATCCATTCTCTCTAAAATGAATTTCTAAAGAGCATGTAGCTTCCAAATTCTCCCGACATATGCTTTCAAGTGCAAGTAAAATGGTTTGTCTCCCAAAACATAACCGATGAGTAATTGGACCACCTCTCCAAGTTTTTCTCAATCAGATCTTCAATCTTAGCAATGCTTTCAACTTTAGAATATTTAACAGGCTTAACAAAAGAAAGTTCGCAAAGTTCCTCCATATTCCTGCCCATGGTACAAATGTTCTTCCATGGTGTTGCAGGCACCTGGGGCAAAGCGCCAGGGTTTCTGAGATTGAGTAGGGTTTAGGGTGTTACCACCAGCTGGACGAGGACCAGGTTGCTTTACAGATTTCCCACCAGCGTTGAAAACTCTGTGAATCCTGTTGAGGCATGTAGTTTTGTTGTTTGCATTGGTTTCTAAAATCTCTTTTCTTTAAACCTTCAGGGAAGCACATAGTCTAGCCCTTCCTGATGAGGACATCATGCACCGCCCAGGAGCAGGTTCGATCGAGTATACTTCAGGAGGCGACGCCTTGGTCTTCTATGGCTTTAGATTTGTTTCAGGTTTATTGATAGCAGATGTTTTAGCTTTATTGTGTCTTTTATTTGTTCTTTTGTGGACGTTTAGTACCAATCGGTTATTTCCCAGTAGTCCTCTTTTTGTAAAGCCTATAAAGGCCTCCTAGACTACCTTGTTGAAGGAATTAATGAAGGATTAAAACTTTTCCTCAAATTATTTGTTAAATTCTTGAGTTCTGCTGCTCTCGAGTTTAGGGTGAGAAGCCCGTGCAAGGGGTGGAAACCCAAATCTTATCTTGTTCGCAATTTAAATTTGGTTGTGATTTGAAGGTGATTGCGATCCAGGTGGTTTACATCATTTTGGTATCAGAGCACCGGTTTTCAATCCCCTTCAAATATTATCTTTTCTAAATTTCTCTTCCAGTTTCCAAAACCCTAGATCTATATTCCAAAACCCTAGATTTATATTCCAGATTCATTCAAAAAAAAAAAGAGATTACACTGTTTCAAAAAAAAATACAGTGAAAGATTTTCATCGAAAATTCGCTAAAAAAAAAGTGGAATTCCCACTGTTCATCTCTCCCTTCCATCAATTTCCGCCGCCTTCGACGCCCCACGACCCCCCCCCACCGCAGTCGGAGCCACCGCCATCGTCCTCGTCTTCGTCCTCTTCCTCTGCCACGTCGACAGAGCCATCGCCGCCCCAGATCTCATCGCCGGCGCTTCCCGACTAGGTCATCGCCGCTGCCTCTGCTCCACACCGGCACCTCCCACCACCCCGACAGAGTCAACGGAGCCCTCCCGCATCCCCGGATCCTCAAAGTCGACGCTCCTCAGATCTCCAGCCTCGCCGACGATCGCCCCAGGTACCCCGATCCCTCAGCATCTCCATCACAGTTCGCCGGATCCAGAGCAATTTGCTCGCCGTCTGCTGCTGCTTGTCGGCCATCGAGATCCACACTCCCTCGGCGATAATCTCTCCGCCGTCGGCCTCGTCGAGAGTCGCCAACGCCACCTCCATCCAATCAACTTCGCCTTCGCCTCGAGCTCATCCCCACTCCTTCGACGCCTCCGCCTGAAGCATCCGACGCCGACCAACCTCCCGACCGTACACCTGACGGATCATAGAGATCCCTCGTCGCCGTCTTCTTCACCACCTCCGCCCTCCCTCAAATTTCCGTCGCAGGTCCCCGCCATCTTCATCGGACATCGCCGCCGCCGCCCGCCTCGCCGCCCGTCCCCCCCTAGCTGCGAGAGCGGCTGAAGAATTTGGGTGTCGGGTGAGGGGCTACATCAACATTCGCCCGGCCTTTAAAAGAGGCGAGCCCAGTTGAGTTGGATCTAAACCGAACCAAGTCCGGTCCAAGCTGAGCAGATCAAGCCCTGAACCGGGTCTGTTCAACGAAAATTCAAACCAGATCAAGTCTGGTTCAGTTCAGTTCAGGTACAAATTATATCTTCCGGAGGCCGTTCGGGACTCGTTTCAAGTCCGAATTGATCCGTTCTCGAGGCAGTGGATTCGTGACGACCAGTACTACACGCCTACAACAGTCTCATTCAGGTTTGAGTTACGGTCGTCTTCCCAGGTAACTTTGAATATTCTGTCAGTAATTCCTGCCATTTAATTTAAATAGCTAGTCCTTCCAATCTGTCGCATGATAGAACTTATTGACTGTTGCCCACTAAATAAGTGAGTTGTGTGATTCTGATCTTGAGTGGTAACCGACCTAATATTAATTGTGCAACTAAATTAATTTGAATTTGTGATTACTTGATATATCTTGAAGTTAACTGTATCAGCACGTGTCTTTATCACTGTCTCTACATTATAAGTTTCTTAATCACGTGCTAATCTAAGTAGCTTAAAATTAGTATTATCTTTCACCATTCTAATCTCTGACTCCTCCTGCATAACATACATATCCTAAGGACAGCTTGCATTAGGGTCAGTGAGAATCTTGCATGCCTACTAGAAGTGGTAGAACTTTCTCTGTAGGCGAAACTTCAGCACCAATGGACCCTAGCATTCATGATACCCTTAACACAATCCTACAAAAGATAGAGAGCATGGACAGGCAACTAAAATAAGTTAAGGATCAGGTTGATGTCAACTGTAGGGATCTAGCAACCAGAATTGGTAGGCTAGAAACTAATAGGAGAAGAATCAGGGATGATGAAAGTTCTCGAAATGACAGTAGGTCTCCTAGGCGTGAGCGAGGCCCACCTTACCAAACAACTGATGCCGATGCCTAATATATCAGGAGCGTTAAAGTTGATGCTCCTTCCTTTGACGGGCGTTTAGACCCTCAGGTCTATATAGATTGGCAGTGGCTATGGACCGATATTTTCGTTGGCATGACATGTCTGAGTCAAGAAAGGTTCGACTGGCCGTAATGAAATTAACAGGACAAGCTGGGCAATAGGGAAAACCTAGAGAGGATGATGAGGTACAGAAGGGAGGACCCCGTGGACACTTGGGAAAGCATGAAAGAGAAGCTCATGATGAAATATGTTCCACCATCATCAGTCAACAATTGTTGGACAAATGGAATCGATGGACCCAGGGAAACAAATCAGCCGCTGATTACATTGCTAAGTTTGATGAATATCTGAATCGGTGTGGAGCTATCGAGTTAGAATCTCCCGAACAGACCCTATCTAGGTTCAGGTCCGGTCTTAGGGATGATTATCGCCGAGAGCTCATTGCTCGAGGCATCACGACTCTAGAAGAGGCATATCAGCTAGTCACCGACTTAGATGAGTCTAGAGGATCCTATTTTAACCGAAGTAACTTTAAGGATAACTCTAGAACCACCAATACTGGCCAGCCAAGCTTCAACCGAACACTCCTACCCAAGTAAACCTGCCTCCAGTTCCTCTAGCGTCAAACCAGCAGGTCCTTCTGGTGCAAAGCCCTTTGCATCCGAAAAGAGAACGGTAAGTGAACCAGGAAAAGTCAACCCTAAAACCCAATGCTACAGGTGTCAAGGGTATGGTCACCTTGCCAGCCAGTGCCCGAGTCAAACCAAAACCCTCTTTATCGAAGTTTCCATTGAAGATATAAAAGGAGAGGATGATGGAGAAGATGTTGTGCACCACAAGATGATGATTCAGATGCCTCTGTCGAAGAGTATGAATTTAATGGGTGCATCCGAACTGTGGAAATGACGAGCTTACCTCCTAATGTAGCTCGCACCCAATTAGGAGTGGTTAGATGTACTTTAACCCAGCCTGAACCACTCAACGACTGGAGAAGGACTGCCATATTCCAAACTTGCACGAAAATTGGCAATAAGAACTGCAAGGTAATGGTGGATAGTGGCAGCTGCATCAACGCTGTAGCGTCAAAGTTGATCACCACCTTGGGGATGACACCGGTGAAGCATCCAAATCCCTACAAGGTTACATGGATCGATGCCACATCTATCGATGTGCAAGAGAGATGTCAAATTCCCATCCAGTTTGCCACATACACAGAAAATGTGTGGTGTGACATACTCCCCATGAATGTAGGTCATATCATTTTGGGTCGACCATGGTTATTTGACCTAGATGTGACCATACATGGACGTACCAACCAGTGTTCGTTCGTCCATAATGGAAAAAAGGTGAAGATTATGCCAAATCAACCGAAGCTACCAACCCGAGAGAAAGGCTGATAATGGGAAAGATAAAGTGGACGTTATAAATCCAAAAAAAAAGGGTTGATAAGGGCAAAGGTAAGATGGAAATGAATTTGATTAGCCACGATCAACTTGAAAAGAGCTTGCAGGATGGTTCTACTTGTTATGCTCTCGTGGCTCGAGAGGCTAGCCGGGATATCGAGGAGCAGATTCCTGAGCACATCAGACCAATTCTGGAGGAGTTTTCCGAAACCCTCCCACAAGATCTTCCAGGTGAGTTGCCCCCTATGCGAGACATTCAACATGCTATTGACTTAGTCCCAGGAGCAACTTTACCAAATTTGCCTCACCATAGAATGAACCCAACTGAACATGCGGAATTGCAACGGCAAGTGGAAGAGCTACTTGACAAGGGTTCATCAAAGAGAGCTTGAGCCCATGTGCGGTTCCCGCACTTTTAGCGCCAAAGAAGGATGGTACATGGCGTATGTGTGTGGATAGTCGTGCAATCAATAAAATTACCGTCAAGTACCGTTTCCCCATTCCCCGTCTTGATGATATGCTGGATCTGATGTCAGGTGCCACAATCTTTTCCAAATTGATCTAAGAGCGGGTACCATCAAATTAGGATCCGACCCGGGGATGAATGGAAAAACCGCATTTAAGACTAAAGACGGGTTATATGAATGGTTGGTTATGCCCTTTGGACTGTCCAATGCTCCAAGCACCTTCATGAGAGTAATGACCCAATTGTTTCGACCGTTTATTGGTAAGTTCGTGGTGGTCTATTTTGATGACATATTGATCTATAGCCAAACCCAGGAGCAACATGTGGGTCATCTGAGGGCAAGTCCTTTGCACACTCCATGCTGAGAAATTTTATGCAAATCCAAAGAAGTGTGCTTTTTGTATAGACAGGGTATCTTCCTAGGATTTGTGGTTTCCTCCGAGGGAGTGTCCGCAGACCCTGAGAAAGTGAAGCAATAACCGAGTGGCCACAACCCCGGACGATTAGGGAAGTCAGAAGTTTTCACGGGTTAGCCACTTTATCACCGTCGGTTCATCAAGAATTTTAGTGCTATCATGGCACCTATCACCGACTGTTTAAGAGTGAGGTCTTCCAGTGGACTCCTGCTGCCTCCAAAGCTTTCGCTGAAATAAAGAAGATGATGACGGAAGCTCCCGTAATGCGTCTCCCTGATTTTTTCAAAAGCTTTTGAAGTAACTTGCGACGCATCGGGATTGGCAATAGGTGGGGTACTGAGTCAGGAAAACCACCCGGTTGCTTATTTAGCGAAAAATTAAATGATGCCCGGCAACGCTACTCCACATATGATAAAGAATTTTATGCAGTTATACAGGCTTTGCGTTATTGGAGACATTATCTGTTGCCACAAGAATTCGTGTTGTACTCAGATCACGAAGCGTTAAGGTATCTCAACTCCCAGAAGAGATTAAACACGCAAGGCATAGCAAATGGGTGGAGTTCTTGCAGGATTACACTTTTGTCCTCAAACATAAAGCAGGCATCGAGAATAAGGTCGCTGATGCGCTGAGTCGACGTGTCACGATCTTGGTGGCAATGAGCACAGAAGTGGTTGGATTTGAGAAATTAAAAGAGGAGTATGAATCATGTCCCGATTTTGGGAAAATTTATGTCACGTTACGAGACGGCCCTGTTCGTGAGATGTACGGTTTTCTCCTCCAAGACGGTTATCTCTTCAGATTCCGTAAGTTGTGTATTCCCCGTACGTCCCTCAGGGATTTTCTCTCTTGGGAACTACATGCTGGAGGTCTGGCGGGACATTTCGGTCAGAACAAGACAATTGAGGCCGTTGAACACCGATTCTACTGGCCGAGTCTGAAAAGAGATGTCTCTAAAGTAGTCAGCCAATGTCGCACGTGTCAACTGGCCAAGCAACAAAGCAGATTGCCGGACCTTACACTCCTCTTCCTGTCCTAAGTGCCCTTGGCAAGACGTGAGCCTAGACTTCATACTAGGGCTGCCCAAAACTCAAAAAAGCACGATTCTATCCTAGTGGTAGTTGACCGATTCTCAAAAATGGCTCACTTCATCCCGTGTTCCAAGACCTCAGATGCGTCTCGAGTGGCTGTCTTATTCTTTGATCATTCGTAAAGTTGCACGGGATACCTAAAACCATGTGTCTGATGGGATGTTAAGTTTGTTAGCTATTCTAGAAAACACTTTGGCATAAGATGGGCACCAAACTGAAATTCTCAACCGCCTTTCACCCACAGACAGATGGTCAACCGAGGGTGGTAAACAGATCGCTAGGAAATCTCCTCAGGTGTCTAGTTGGAGAAAATTTAAAAACTTGGGATCTCATTTTGCCCATGGCTGAATTTGCATATAACGGATCTGTCAATAGGACTACGGGTCTCAGTCCTTTTGAAATCGTAAACGGTTTTAAGCCCAGGCAACCCATTGATTAAATTCCCATGGCTCATCATCATTCTAGGGTATCAGACTCCGCATCAGCATTTGCATCCCATATCCATGCATTGCATGAGGAAGTCAGAGACAAGATAATGAAAAATAATACTGATTATAAAGCTTCTGCAGATCTACATCGCCGATTAAGGTCTTTTATGTCGGAGATTATGTGATGGTCCGCATGCGACCCGAACGGTTTCCACCAGGAATCGTGAAGAAAATTACACGCGCGAAGTGCAGGGCCATTCAAGATTCTCAAAAAATCAATTCAAATGCTTATGTGGTGGATCTCCCACCTGACTTTGGCATCAGTTGCACCTTTAATGTTGAGAATTGGTTCCATATCGAAGTACTTTTGATACCCCTTTGATCCATTTGTGGATGAGCCAAACCAAGACCTTCTTTCTGAGAGCCCCCCACTACCTCCACTTCCCCCTAAAATGTCCTATGCAACAGAACATATAGATTCTATCTTGGATGATCAGATTATCTCTACTGGAGATGGAGGGACGAGACGCTATCTCATTAAGTGGACAGGAAAACCTGATTCGGAAAATTCTTGGATTACCGAGGAAGACCTCCAGCATCTTGATCCTGATCGACTGAAGCACTATCACAACAGACAGCAGTTCTGTCCCCCACACTCGACAGAGTCGAGTTCTTTCCACCGGGGGAATTGATGAGGACATCATGCCACCGCCCAGGAGCAGGTTCGATCGAGTATACTCAGGAGGCGACGCGCTGGTCTTCTATGGCTTTAGATTGTTTCAGGCTTTATTGATAGCAGATGTTTTAGCTTTATTTGTGTCTTTTATTTTTGTTCTTTTGTGGACGTTTAGTACCACATCGGTTATTTCCCAGTAGTCCTCTTTTTGTAAAGCCTATATAAGGCCTCCTAGACTACCTTGTTGAAGGAATTAATGAAGGATAAAAATTTTTCTCAAATTATTTGTTAAATTCTTGAGTTCTGCTGCTCTCGAGTTTAGGGTGAGAAGCTCGTGCAAGGGGTGGAAACCCAAATCTTATCTTGTTCTCATTTAAATTTTGGTTGTGATTGAAGGTGATTACGATCCAGGTGGTTTTACATCACTTCCCTTCACCAAGAGTCTGCGCATTGGGTGTGGTCTCAAGAAGCTTAGATTGTTAGCCTGTGTCATGTGTGTCTGTTTTGTGTATTGTATATTAATCTTTATATGTGAACACACAGACACAGACACAGAACATACATGTGTGTGTAAATTATGTATGTGTTTATATAAGTATACACGTATGTATAATTATGTATATAGTTTGTGTATTCGTACATGGGTTAATAAAGGTTTCAACGTGCACAACTTAGTTTTGCGCGTTCAATAAAGGAATAGAGTTAATACGTTTGCCTCTCCCTTTCCTTTTCCTTTCCTATTTATCTTTGTTTCCTCCCTTGTCTAACATCGGGCTGCTCTTGTTATTTGCCCCTATCCTTCTCTCTTCGCTCTACTCTGCTCTTCTCTTCGTGGCTTGAGACCTAGTGAAAGACCAACACAATAATTTCTCTGCCTTCGACAAACTCCATCAAACTCATAGAGCTCCATCTCTGCAGTAGCAGCACCCTTTCAGTTGCCTCACCTCTAGACCACTAGATACATGTCCTTACACACATCATGATGCTTGACTGCCTTTGACCTCTCTAGCCCTCCTCCCTTATCCTCCAAGATTTGCATCCTGGCCTTATCTACGACATTATATAACACGACTCTTAGTGATACCCACACCCTTTCCTATCCACTAGCTTCACTTTCGTTATTTTTTATCCACCATTACCACTAGAAATCCCCCCAACAACTCATCCCCTGAACATCATTGTCGTGGGGTGAGGATGAGATGACTACATGAGATGATGTGGAAAACCAACAAAACCACTAACACCCACCTTCTTTTAGACTGCATGAACTTTGCCTTCAACTTAATGGCCATCAAAACTTCACTGAGAATCAAGTTGAAATAAATTGATTACCAATTTTCCTCATAGGTAAGGAGCTTGTACCTATGTCCTTTGATGCCTGATACTATAGATGAGGACTACGCCTAAGGTGATTTACTAGTTGAGCAAAAATGAGAGGTTTTCTGTGTGTTTGTTTCCTTTTGGCAACGAGTACATGTCTGGTCCAAATATAGCCGAGGACCTTGAATGCAACATCGATGAATGGTGATCTCGTTATTTTTCAGACTACTTTTCTAATGTTATTTTGCTTGTGCGGGTTATTTGGAAACATTCCAAAATTTACCATTCTTTAGCATTGATCGAGCTAAACCTGCACAATAATACAGAAAATTAGAACAGTGCTAGGTCCTCAATTCTACCGTGTAACGTAGGGCTAAGGGTTGTGATCCACAGGGAGGGACAGCGATGGAAGCGTTATGTAAGTTTCTTCTTTTAATTTATAAAAACTAATTAATAATTATCTTCTTAGTTTTATAAAAGAAAATAAAAAATTAAGTTAAGTTAAGAGAAATGGTAGAAGAAGAGATAGTGGTGTTGTTTTATTTTAATTATAAAAGAAAAAGAAATAAAAAGAGATAAAGAAAAGGTTGATGCAAAAATCAAAATAAAAAGAAATAAAAGAAGAATATTTGCCGCTACTGTTGAACCATAATGAAATTACCTTAGCATGGAGTAGAAGCAAAATAATATAAAAGAATAAAGGAAAGTAAGGCACAATGAAGAAAGTGGGAAACTTCATTGATTGTCACCTTCATATAAGCTTCTTGAAGAAAAAATTACAATAGTGTCACTCTACAATAACTCTCCTCTCTTTTAATCATGTAACTCTCTCTAACCTAAGCTAAAAAAAGTAAA